>JAZBHA010000072.1:95861-128809 GCA_037464855.1 Iselma pallidipennis | reverse complement strand
CAAAACGAGTAGTAGATTGTATTATAAAGCTTAAGCTTCAGCGGGCCCCTTTTAGTTGGAAGCTTTCTAAGCTTTCTAAGTATGGATATGGATATTCGCAGGAAGAATAATTATATTTATTGTATACTAGGCAACCAACTATACATGGGTGATGATGATAGAAATGCATACTTCTTCATGGTCTCTAAAGGTGCGTGTACGCGGGAAAATTGTTCTTCTAGTAAGTTTGTCTTTTCATTTTGAAAATGAGAGAAATGATGACTTTCTCCTTATTTTTAGAGTGAGAGGATATGCCAACTCATTTATTTGTTGTTATAAGGTGTGTCTACATGAGACAGTTATTCTCTCCCTAGTTAGTACCTTCTCGTTTTAAGAAAGAACAAAAAGGATAGCTTCTATTTATTGTTAGCGAGAGGAGATATTTGTTCCTTTATTTTTAGAGAAAGATAGGTGAGAAAATTAAGAGAGAATAATCTTCCCGTGTATAAGTATCCTAAAAAAAAAGAGAATGCTCTTTGGAGAGAAAGAGAAAGAATCTCGCCGTGTAGACACACCTTCAGACGATCACTTTCAGGACTTCTTCTCCAGGCCCTCAATCAGAGTAGGAATTTAGGTAAATTCTTTAAAACTCTGTGAAATTTAAAGTTAAGGGCTTCCTATATCTGTGGGGCTACAAGTTGGCGTATAAAATACTGTCAAATATTTCCAACTAGAATCAGATGTATCCAAAATTGAAGAAATCTCACATTCCTTACATCTTAAACAAAGGTCATAGATTATTGGAAAAAAATATGTTTTTATGAATATGGCAACAAGTTTTGTTTTCTTATTTTATGCGTTGTTTCTTTATGATAAAGTTTACTATCATTTCTTGACTTATAATTAAAATTTTTGGTTACCAGTGGTCTTCAAACTCTCAACGGAACCCATAAGATTGTAATTTTTTTTGTGGAACTCTTCCTATTGCCAGAAAAAAATTGTTAAATAATCGTTGGAAAGATATCAATCTGGATAACCAATTATCTAAAAAAATTCTGTCGAATTTTCACTTTGACCTGCGGAACCACTGGAGGGGGTTGTGTGTAACCCCAGGGTTCCGCGGAACACAGTTTGAAAACCACTGTTTAAAACAATCCTGTTTTTGTGTCTATGATGCGCAAAGGAAAACTATCCAAAGAAAAAGCGGTAATTGATCGTTTCGCACGTCCGCTCTGTGGCTCCATAACACCGCTGCAACTCGGTCCTCCAGGCTCTTCTACAGGTTTGGTAAAACCCAATATTTTAAATGAGGGACTATCTTTTACGTCTTCAAGGGTCAATATAAAACTCCTCTAAATGAGGTTTTCTCGTGGCTCAAAGACATAATTATGCCATTTTTTAGTACTTTCTCTGAATTGTTTATGATAATAAGGATGCTAAAAAAACAATATACACAAGCAACTTTTATTCTACCACCGGTCTGTATAACTATAATATAAGATTGATTATATATTTCTAATCATATTACGAATGACAAAATAAAGAAAAAAAATAATAAAAGTGTGGAAAAATATTAAACAAAAAGCTTTAGAGTTTAGTGATACCAACAACACCGCAAGCCAAACGAGCACCAGCATTTCCAGTTGTTTTACTCAATTCATGTCCACCTTTACCCAAATCATCCGGATCACCATGTACAACTAATGTACGTCCAACAATATTATGTTCACCATTTAATGATATAACTTTATCAGTTATATCAACTTTAGCAATACCATTATCACCAGCTTCTACATTACCCAAATCACCAACATGACGTTCTGTATCATTTGGACCACCATGATCTTTACCATGTGGATTGAAATGTGCACCAGCCGATATACAACCATTTGTATTATCACCGAATTCATGTATATGAAAACCATGTTGTCCTTTTGTTAATCCAGTAACTTCACCAGTTACATGAACTGGTGCAGTTGGTGTATCTTGTTGGAACCATACGGTACCATGGACAGTTTCACCATTTAAAACACATACAGCTTTAGTTGCCATTTTCTAGAAAAATTCCAGAAATTCGTATTATCAGTAAAGATGATGAAGTGGACGCTTTGCAGGTTAGAATATGACTAGGCGAAAGTTTGGAAATAAGACAATTAATTATATATTGCGTTCAACAATTGGGATTATAGTTCAAGGATAATATTGGAATAAATAGTAGTTTGCTGATAAATACTTAATAATAACAGTTTTCATGGACAAAAACTGATATGATGAACCGGCAAATTTGCAATGATATTACAGAATGTAATTACCGATTTACCTTATCAAATATTATTTAGCTTACACCAGAGAAAATTTATCTGGAACTGTACCTTTGATAACGTATTTATTATCACAATAAAACAAACTTAATTAAGAAACTGTTTTTATGACCTCTAAACAGGATTCGTTATCAATTCTGATGGTAGTGCCATCTATTGGAGTCTAATCGAAAAACTTTATTCCTCAAGAAACCTAATAAAGTAAAATTCCCTAGGGTGCCTTCAACTAAACAATCACTAATTGTAGCTCTTCTACAATAGGTCTGTTCCAACTAGAACTCAACAACTATAGAAAAGTCCGAAGGTCGTATGCGCAAATGAGTTTAAAACACACAAGCTAGACTATATATTTTGAAATTTCTATTGGATTGTGCCGGTTTTGAGTGAAATATGTAAAACATCGCCAATCAAAACATCAACAAAAAATTATTGAGTCAGCAAATTAGCAAACTATACCCCTAAAATTCTGTTTTAGGACATCTAATGGGACAAATATAAACTAAAAAACGACATTTCCATGTATTCAGTAGATAAGCAGTGGGGAAAAAGATCAAAAAGATGAACGAGGGAGGACAACTAATGTTAGAAAGTGGAGATTAAGTAGCGCCACTACTGTTGAGCCATTGTAACTAAATGATAAGCGGGAAATTTAAAAGTAATAATAGTCGCCACAGCAACCTCATTGTCATTTCTCCTTGTGTCATTAGTAAAATTAAAGAAATTAACTATCTAGCAATAAGCCGCTTCCATTTAATTGTCTAATCTCTATTATCACTGTAGATAATTTACCGAATCTCCCATCAGAGTTGGTGGGGACTGTTCTTTCTGGTTGGCCGCTGCTAGTGCGTCTCTTTTAGTTTGTCTATGAATTTTGTGAGATAATAAAGTGATTATTTTCAATTGAAAATTCGAAATGAGTGGTCGTAAAACAATCACACGTACACCAATAAATCATAATTCAACAATTATGGGAAATACAACTTCTGTACGAAGCAGATATGTTAGTAAATCTTATGAATCATTATCAACAACAATAACAACAACAAGCAGGAAACCGAATTTTAAACGAAATTTGTTATCTCCAGCACCTCTAATAGATCATGATGTGGAATTTGATATTGCCTATAATGAATATTTAAATAATGTGTTAACTAAACATCTACTAGAGAAAGAACATACCAAACAAAAAACAGATATTGAAAATCAGTTGATTTATCAATTTGATAATATCCAAAAAATGAAACATTCGTCTCGTATTTATACACAGAAAATTGATGAATTTGAAAATTTCAAACAAACAACAAATATATTAGATGAACTAGAAAAAATATTGGATTATTTTCAACAAATTGGTGGTACTCAGGAATTATGTAAACATCTAGAAGAATTACTAAACTTACTAACTTCAGCTAGTAATAAATTGTATTTGGAGAATGTTAAACCGATAACTAATCAACAAGAATACGATAAATTATTGGAATTGATTAAAATATGTACGAATTTGATTAAAAAACTACAAAACTCTCGTGAATTTGGTCAAATCAACAAATTAGCTACTTGTACTGAACAACTGGATTTAACTACGCACAAATTAAAAGAGCAACAGAATTTAACAGAAGAGACTATTTATGATTATGTTCATGAAATTTTCAAAACTATATCCGGAATATTAGCAGCGAAAAATAATGAAAATGTATTGAAATAATTTTTGGAATTAAATAAATTGCTTTAATTTTTTTTCATTAACATAAATCTAATTTAATATTTTTTCCTTTGAAAAACCAAATAGTTTGTCCTCATTAAGGTACGAGCGTATAGCAAATACAGAGGAATTTCTAGCAAGAATAACTGCATTTGAAAGAACGGTCGATATGACAATGGACCTCTTGTTGGAACAAACCTATTATTCAGTCATATTGCGTTGCGTATGTTGTGAACACGGCATTAGCTCTGACAGTTGGCACCACTGTTAGTCACTAAATTCCCTAGATTGACGTTTGAGGTGGCTCGATTAAGTAATTGGAAAAAGAATCGATTTTTTAATAAATTCCCGATTTTTCTGTTCTGGAATAACGATTGCACGAAATGTCGAAGCTTATTGCACAAATTCCAGCATTAGCTGGCAGTAAGTAGCATTAAATTAATCATATTTTATATCAATTACGTAACATAACCTTACTTTTTATTTCATATATTAAAATACTTTTTTAAATTGTTCCCAGGATTAGTTACTGAAGGTAAACCAAAATTGGAGGTTTTCTTGAAATATGCTAAAGTCGAATTAACACCACCAACACCCGGTGATATTCCAGAAATTCGTAATGGGATCAGTCGTCTAGTATCAGGTGCCAGAAGTGGTAGATGGAAACAGTTATCAGTACGTGAAGCATGGTTAAATACACTCGTTACCGTTGAAGTTCTATGCTGGTTTTATGTTGGTGAATGTATCGGTAAACGTCACATTGTTGGATATGATGTGTAAAATTTACAAAAGAGAGAGATTTCATTGTAACTTCGTTGTAGTCAAATAAATAACAAGTTTAAATATTAATAATTATATATTTTCATAAAACCGATATACATAATATAGACGCTTATACATAGAAACGAAAGCATATATCACAAGTCTTATTTGGTTATTCTAAAATCCAGATTTCTTCTCTTGACAAGAATAATGAACTACATCCCCATTTGGATATCGAATCAATGCACTAAAACCAAAACAATCAACGTTACAAAACACTAACTCTCATAAAAAAAGTGATAAAACTTACCTTTGATTACCGAATCGTTTTTTACAAACTGGACAAACATTCAATTCTGTAACAAGAACATGTTGACTTTGTAAATTCAATCTCAACTCCTGTAATTGTAGATGTTCAGCATACAATAATCCTTTCAATAATTGAACACGTCGTCTCTCTTTTACAGCTTTATGTAATGCAACTAGAAGGAATTTATGTAATCGTGTAACTGGTACATTATCCGGTATGATTGGTAGAACTTGAAGTGGATCAAGTTTATTAGCATTTTTTTGTAGAATATCTAAAGCCAATTCTAGATCCGGTTGTGCTGTTTTTGGTGATAAAACAACACCGGGTAATGATAATGGACAACTATTCGGATCCAATATCAATTTAATCAATGTTACATAAACATGATGATTTTGTGTTGCATTCAATTGATATAATTTCTCACAATATTCTTCTGCTTTATTGACATCACCTAGTGCACGTACATAAATCGCTAATGTTTCATCATGCCGTCCTAATCGGCCCAATATAACCGCCCTTTCTTCCAATAAATTATCAGTTGGGAAATGATTCAGGACAGTATCGGCTGTATAATGTGGACTTTTCTTCAGGAATTCAAGTAATTTTTTACGTACATGTTCCGAAACCGTGGGTCCTTCATTTAATGCTTTCTCGCGATATTGATGTATTAATGCATTATGGAATAATGGATTCTTATCAGCCCATACATGTACAACATGTTCTAAATATGGTATAACTAGTGATGTATGTGAACGTAATAGAAAATCTAATACTCTAGGTCTTGGTAATTGTTCCACTTCAGTTAAATCTTCTGTAAATATCTTTAAACCATCTTCTGGTGATGTTGTTAATATCCAATCAGAAAATTCAATAATTAAACCCATATTATCACCACCTAAATGTTGTAAATAAGTGATTGTACGTTCGATACTTGATTCATTTTTTAATAAATCCAATGCACGACGATGTTGTCCTTTTGTTTGATATAAAATGATTAATTCATTATGTTTACCCATTTTCTTTAATATCTTCTCAGTTTCACCTAAATGACAATGATTCAAACGTAATAATGGTGCAACTAATGCATCATTTGTATGTAGATAACATTTTAATAGAGTTGTATCGATAATTTGTAATAATTGTTGAGTTGATTTATTGAAATTTGTTTTTTCATTTAAATTACCACGAGCATTTACATTTGCTTGTGTTTCGGATTGGAGACGATGTCGCATTTCTGTTAAATAATCAATTAAAGCTAATAAACCATCTTCGAGTTCTTTCTCGGTTAAATCTTTCACTGGTTCTGGATAATTGGTTGTATTATATTGTTGTGGTAATAAATCCGGAAATAATCGGATAACATCATAGGGATCTGTACCTAATTTCAAGAATTCCTTCATACTCTCATGGAATTGTTTATTAGCAAATAAATCATAAGCTAATAAAGTCTGGACTTGATGGATTTTCTCTTGTTTATCTTCTTCATTCTCATCAGATAATTGCTGGAAAAGATCCCCACAAATGTATTAATAAATAAATAAATTAGTCGTCTATTAGGACTTACTGTAAGTTTTAGGGCTAATTGGAATTGTTTCGAATCGAGTAGAACTTTTCGTTGTCGTGCTATATCAACAGCTGTTATACACCATAATTGACTAACAGAAGCTGCATAAATTAAGCCTTGTTTACATGTAATAATAAAACGTACTTTTGATAATTCGGATAATGTTTGTACTAAACCACATGGTTCTAATGTTTGTATTTCAATACATTCAGGTAATACACCTAATGCATATGGTTCATCCCATGCTAATGTTGTTGGTATATCTGTCCATTTTAATGCTTTAGTTTTTTCCGTTTGTCCTTCAATATTTACTAGAACTGTTTGACTTTCTCTACATAAAGCAAATGTTGTATCTGATGCTTTAACAATACATGGTTCACTAGTACGACTACTACTAGTTGGGAATAGATCAGTTTGTTTACCATCCAACTAGAAATATAATTAGAATTAATGGATTTGTAATTAAACAAAACTTAAGTTTTATACTTGAATCAAAGCGTATTCACCACGATAACCGATACAAATTGTATTCTGACACCAAACCATAGATTTTGGTATTTCAGTTAAATTAATATCTTTCATTAATTCCAGAAATTCATTATTCTTCAAATAATATATTTGTAGTTTTCTTTTAACAACAACAGCTAAACGTACTAAAACAGTAGTCTCTCCAGTCATTGAAGTTGGTCTCTACAACCCAAATAACAATTAAATTGAAGAAAAACAGGGCAGAACTGATGGAAATTCACCTCGATATTAACAGTGAATAGATTAGCTCCACGAGACTTTTGTAATTGATGGACTGTTGTAAAATTGATAGCATTCAGATCATGTAATTGGATTATATTATCTACAACAAAATACTTGATTATATTGTACGTTTCTTTGTTAAATTATAACAACCTGTAAGACTGATTAGTAGATTGTAATCAGGTATTACTTCTAGTTGTTGTATAGCTTTTTTACTGAATGATTTATTATAACGCATCAATTGTACTTCACATTTATCATCAGTACGTACTAAATTATACATAAAAAGGTACCCTTGTCGGGTACCAACCAATAAATTATCATCTAGAAATAAAAATATTCTTTCTTTCCAAATGTTAAACAATAAATAGAAATAATACGAACCATAAGCTGTTATTGCTTCAATTTGGAATGTTAATTTTGTTAATAAATGTACTTGATAAGCTTCATGCATTTTTTCCACTAAATTATAATTCTTATCACTAATTATTTCATTATTATTATCAATATAAATATTTTTGTTGCAACAATGACAATTTTGACAATTAACATAACCTTAAAAAAGATAACGACGTCAGTGTTGCCAACCAACTATAGGTGCCACAATTTATGCAATTTTAATTATTTTGTTAGGTAAATTTTGTTAATTATTATGAGATTTTTTTAATTTTTATATTAATTGTTTGATAATTTACGTTAGAAAATTTTATAATTCTTCTTGAATTTGTGATCAGGTTAGCCAACATTGTAGCAATTTTCCCCTAAGATCTCAACAATTCAACAATTTTGACAGTTGACAGATCCTTTTCAAGTTGGAGGATCATTGAAAGCACGGCAAAAATGGTAAATTTCTTTAAAAATTTCATTAATCCATCATTTTTATGGCATTTTTTCTATAAAATATCATTAATCGTATTGTTTAATTTAATTTTATTATTGTATTTTTCAGTCGGCACATAAAACTTTTATAATTAAACGGAAACTTGCGAAAAAGTTGAAACAAAACAGACCAATCCCTCAATGGGTTCGTATGAGGACCGGCAATACCATCAGGTGAGAATTGTGTTGCATTTCGTGTATCTGATTATCTATGCAATCAATTTATTGTATAATTGTTGATAATTGGGGTAATTACCGTGAATTTGTGAGGTTATGTTATGATCTGCAAACATAACCTCAAATTGTATTTAAATGAGTGTTTCTCGTGTAATTACAGTTTTTGCTAACTTTACAGTTCACTAGCAATGCAAAAATCACAAAAAGGTGTAGGCAAACCAGTGGCTTTCAGTTTAAAACAGGCGTTCTTAGCCATTTTGATAGTCTGTTGAAGTCCACAAATGAATTTTTCGCTAACCAGGCTCACGCAGCCCAGATCGAGAACCCTTGACTTAAACTGTGCCTTTGACTTACAAGGCACTTTTTTGTGGCAATACACACAACATCACATGAACAGATACCGAACAGAAGCGTAACTTAAATTGGGCTCTAAGGAATACATTTGCTTCCTAAAAAAGCATACAAATTAATAATTAAAAAACATTAAACATAAACCGAACTATTACGACTTACTTCCATTTACAATTAGTGCTTGAATTCTTATCTCTGTCAATATAAAGTGACCCATAATTAGTGTTGTTTTTGTTTATCTTTTTCAGGTATAATGCCAAGAGGCGTCATTGGCGTAGAACAAAACTCAAGCTTTAAATTTATTTGTATTTATCAATAATCAAATAAATAATGGAGTTGTATAATTCTTTCAATTTTTTGTGCCCACCTTTCCCTTTTATTTCTCCTTTTATAATATTATGTTGTTAAAAATCAATTGTTTTATAACTTATTGAAATCAATAAATTATAACTGGATCGTTCCAGAGAAATGTTCGTCCAAAAACTGGAAACATAATGCTATTTTTCATCGTTTTACTACCAACGAATTGGCAGTTCTTGTACGTCCCGACCTAATATTTATGAAGGACAATATAACTGGAAAAGTAGTTGACAAAGCGTGTTCTCTTCTCTCATTTCCTGATGTTGTGTGTCCGTCATCTCGTAAACTTATATGTGTTTGATCATATTTTTATGGTACTTAGAATCGTTCTGGTTCATCCCTGGGTTGTTGTCTTTTTTTATTGACTACAACGATTGGTCAAAAATCTTCAGTCTCTATCATAGAACAAGACAACAAAAGAAAAACAGTAAAAATATGATAATAAAACAATGATGATGTCTTGTTATATATTAGTAAACTATTCCTATGAGATGAAATCTGTCATATTGTTCTACGTGAATTTAATGTTTATATTATCAGGTAGTTGATATGGATCTAGATATGCGTTATTAGATACGTGGTTTCCGTTATCAATGAGGAAGATTTCTACATCTTGGTTCTGACATGCTATCATGTTTCATGATTCATTTTACATGATTCAAGGTGAATGACAATGGAAATTAATGAAAACACTCCGTTTGGCTGCCGGTTCAAGTCACAAATGACGTTCATTTTGGAAAATGAATCATTTAATATGAAACGTCAGAACTTGTCCACATTCATCGGATTGCTAATGGGCCATGGGCACCCCCACTCTAATGGTAGAAAATTGCGTCACGTCTTCCATCAAATGATTCTAGTTTTGAACCATTGGAATAGATAGGGCGCTTATATCTCTAACGTATAGAGGGTATTACTTGTTTTGAGCATTATTAGAGATGCGTGAATAATGCTCAAAACCTTCTAGACCCTATTAATTCAAATGGTTCAAAACCAGAATCGTTTGGTGGAAAAGGGACGCAATTTCCCACCATTTGAGTGGAGGGTGAACATGGTTCATACTAATTGTAAGCTTTAAGCTATGTTCTCACGGTGCAATGTGAAGCGTGGCTTGTGCGGTTTTAGCCAGTTTCTGATTGGCAAAAGCCGTACAAGTCACGCTTTGCAATCCACTATGAGAACATAGCTTTAAGCTTGATAATAACGTGTAGTCGTCACTAAATATTCAAGATACACTTTAAACGAACTGTAAAATTGATAAATCAATAAATAACTGGATGTTGAAAGAACGCTTTAGGTAATAATTTCAATAAAAATAAACATCCGGCATATTTTCTGTTGCGATAATCGGGGGAAAATTGTCTACGAGTATATAACAATTAAATATTTAAATCTCGATTAGATAGAAATTTCAAGCGTACAATATTTTATGGTTTTGCATTGCAAAACGTTTCAAAGCGGTTTAGAGTTTTTTTTTTTTTGGTTTTGTGTGGGGTTGATGGGGGCGAAACGCCAAAAACAATCACAATTAAAAGTTTTCCCAGGTTGTTGTCGGGCGACGGTAAAAGCAACAGGAGGATTCGTTGACTTAATTATAATTATTTATTAGAAAAGTTTTGACAGAGAGTTCCGGGGGACAAACAAGTGGAAATTGAATTAATTTATGCTAGAGTCTAATTTTTGCAAAGTACTTAATCGGCAACATAAGAAACGCCGGATAGAGACAGGGTGTTTTGATAATTGTGATAACGGAACAATTTCCATTTCTATACTTTTATTATATTGGGTATACTGTATGCTTATATAGATTTTTGTTCTTTTTTCTCTTTGTGTGCAAGTTCGCTTTCAGATCAGTCTTACAGCAAGTTATATATATATATATATATATATATATATATATATATATATGTATATACTGTCGTTTTTATGACTTTTTTATTCGTTTATATCCAATCCCTTATATTGGATTCTTAGGTCTTTGAGGAAGCGCCCGCCCGGGAGATATTGTATAATGCCCCGGGTTGTAAAACAATTTATATCCCGATGTAAGTTGGAACGTAGCAGGATGTCATTAGGTCATCATCGGGAATAAGGCAGACACTTCATGACTGCGGTGTTGGCGGCAGTAGCGGCCACATTCCATTAGACAACTTTGAACGCAATACCTTGTGAATATTGATGGGGCCTTCTAGACCAGGTCTCGTGCCATGAATACTAACCGGATCGAACATTGTCTCTTCTCTTTTTCTTGAACACAAATTTTTCTCTTCCTATATCTTTTTTTTTTATTCTCTTCTCTTATCTATATAGCTCGAGCTCATCGAGCTCGATTTGCCTTTCATCACAGCAGACTTATTTCGTTCTAATAGTTGAGATGTCGTTTGTTGTATTTCGTCGGGTAAAACCAACGCGTATAAAATTGAACGTTGAATTTGACATTAAAGAAAGACAGAAAGACAGACGAAGAAAAAAAGAAGCTAATTATCTTAAAACCGAGAGGAAATTAAAATTTATACGTTTCTAAATCCAATATCAAGACGGCCAGAGGCTGATCTTTGATATATCTTAATTTAAACGAACATCTGGTGCCGGTCTCAGGCTCAAGGCGAAATTCCCTATTCAGTCTTTCTTCTGACTTATGCACATCCGAAATGAATAGTTAAATAATTTCTAATGCGCGCGAATCTCCAACCACCACCACCACCAACCCTCCCGCCAAAAAGATAGAGTTAATCTGTTACCGGAGCGGTTTCCGTTGGAATTCTGCTCACTTGACTTGACATTAAACGGTTCATAGCAGGAATCGGATGAACGACGGGACTGAAACTATTAAGACTTCTCTCAAGTCAGGTTGAATTACACACATTTTAGAATGAATTTAACGAGCAACATCTGTGGCTGAAATAAAATTTTCGTCTATACTTCGTACCAACTCTCGTGTTATATTTCTGTACTTCTTAACAGAGATAGACAGACAATAAGAACCAGTTAGCAAATGTTGTAATAAAAATGTCAGATTTTATTGGTACAATTGCTGCTGGTGCTATTGCCATCACCAGGAAAATATATTGACAGAAGTCAAAGGGAATATCAGTGAAGGGAACTAGGATTCGTGTTCGGACGTTTTGATGCTGCTAACAAATAAAATAAGGGCCGCCCTCTTTCTAGCACCGGTCGGGTCGGTCGATCGCCGCCTTCACTGTTGCCTAACGAACCGAACACTTGACAGACAAACATGACTGCTACATTTATATAGATTTGATCAAATTTAAGAGACATGTATACATAGCTATATGTAGTTAAACAGTCAATACACATATATATTGACGTCGATAAAAAATATGTAAATAAAACTAATACGGTGCTATGACGAAAATTGGTGGATGCGCCGGGCGAGCAATTATCAAGTTATTCTGACTGTATTTATGGGTGAAATTATATATCAATGAACTATAAATCAGGGGTGACCAAGCGTTATCACTAACAAGAGTCAACTCAACAGTCTCATTCAAAAATTCACCCCCTACACCCTCATTTCTTCATATTATTTAGACACACAGTTTCATGTTCCCTGTTCTTGCGTCTATTTGTCTTTCATTTGAAGCAGATATGCAAAATTTGTGCTTTGTTAGGAATATATGTTCTAGCAGAATTAGTTGAACCTTATATATGTATATACAACATTTAGAAGCCTGTAATGATACAAACAGTAGAAAATTTTTCTAGTACTAATTAATTACTGTTAAGTATCTTACAGGATGTTATAATGTGAAAATTGTTGGACCGTTTTGGATTAATTACGATTATTATTCTTGTAAATTGCTTAAAACGATTTTTCATTCATTTTAAATTTATTTGCCTCTTTCTTTCGTGTTTTTATTATACTGTGAATGTTCCTGTATGTATTTTTGTGAATTGGTGGTTGTGTGTAGGGTGGTGTGGTGTGGTTCTTTTGAGAATTTAATTTTCAAGAAAGTAGAAACAACCGGAATTTACTACTTGCCAAGATTAAAGAAAAACTCATCACACTAAAGGGATATTATAACTGGTGTTTTATACATTTGCGGATTATGCAGAAGTTGTTAAAATGATATATTGGAGCTGTAAATGTCTCGGGTAATTACCCTCCATAATGAAAATCTCATTTCCGTTGAATTATTATAGTTTAGGCGACTATAGCCTATTAAATGGTTTTTTTTTCTAATATATATTTGTTTTTCAATTTTATTACTTGTATGTTTACATGCAAACATACTATTAACAGTAATGATTATATTTTGTAATATAAATTGAGAGGAAATATAGGAATTGGTTTCAGGTCAACGTAAAGCAATTCTTTGAGTCAGTCTAAAATGATTTGATGATAGGTCAGAGGACGGTGGTGAAACACACACCAGAGACCCTCTAGTTTAATTTATATGAAAATTTCTACTGGTCGTAGTCTTTAATATCAAACCATCGAATAATCGAATAATCTAGATGAACCATAATCTTCTTTTTGAGCAAAGGAAAAATAAGTTTGATTTTTCATCCATTGATCGGTATCATTTGACATTCATATTTATAAAATATTTCGAATGCTTTTATTATTACTTTGGAGAGGTTTGAAGTAAAATTTTGTCATTGAAACAATTTTCCTGTTTTCAAATATTAATAAAGAATGTAATTGAAAGATGTCTAAATATCAAGTCTCTTTCAATTTACGTGTTGTTGTCAGATTTTTAAAAGCTATTGTCGCCACTTGAAATGTAAAAAGTTAAGTATTTTATCCAGAATAAAATGCGAGATTTTAAATTCATAAAACACGATACAAAACACCGCCGAATCCACCAATGCTAACCAGTCAACCAACGAATTTTTATAAACGTGACAGCTGGCTGTCAGGTAATGTGCCATTTTTGAACATATAAAAATAAGAATGGAATAGAATAACATGAGCACTGGTTAATGGGGCCCGGGGAACAAAAAAAAAAAAAACTACACCATTTGAATAAATGAAACGTAATGAAGTGACATAAATCCAAAGCGTTAATCTCTCTTTCAAGATGATTATTTCGGGAAATGAATAAAATAAGAGTGGGCTAAAGATGAGTAACAGACAGAGAGAGAGAGATATATAACTAAAAAACCGCAATTTTACACTTAACAAGGGATTCTCAAGTTGAGATTCAAGAAGACCTTAGTTAGAATTTGTATATTTTACGAGGTAACACATAAAACTGGCGGCAACGAGTAAAAAGAACGAACTAGACGAGTATAAGAAGCAGGCGTGGAGGATATTAGGGAACAGAAAAATATCCGTTATCCAGAAATTCGACTACGTAATCTACGGATATATAATGTAAATATATAACTATATAGAGGTATACACATATACATACATATCGAAAATATATATTCACAAGTTTCTCCACTGATTTTCACTTTGTGTGTGTGTGTACATGTGTGAGGTCCGTTGCGAACGAAATCTACATGCACAAATTGCTCTCTGCTCAGACTTGATCCGTAGATCACTCAGGCTCGACATCTCTTTGATGTTGAAACGTATTTTCATAACACCAACCGACATAGTCAAACTGAAGATCCTGGAGACTTGTTCGTGTGGAAAGCTGAATTGGTGTTAGGATACTTGCTTTTAGACAGACACACAGGGGTGTGAATGGAAAAATTGTCTTTTGTGTATGATGTCAGATTGAATTTGTGAATGTTGATAGAGGATGTTGGACGACATCAAACAAATTTTCAAAAGCCATGGTTCATAATAGCGTCCCGACAAGATCGTTATTAATTTTGATCGTTGTTCTTTGCGCGTATACCATTGAACTACTCTTAACCAAAAAAGAAGTCAAAACGATTTGTTACGAACTGAAGTTTAGATGATTAAACTGGAAAACACTGATGCCAGATCCTAAGAAATATCTAATGAAATTAAATGAAATTGGGCGAAATAATGATGCTCGTTCATCCGGCCAGTGGCCATGATCTAACACGATCAAGATGAAGAAACAAGAATAGGATGACTTGGGAGCGAGGACCAAATCAAAAGATGAACTGACTAGCTGACTGATAAGTTGATCGTTGTAGTTGATTGTACATAATGACAAAACGAACTCTGGATAGAAGTCATTAAAATCTATATTAAATCCCGATTTTGGATCAAAATGAAAAAAAATTGTATTTTTTATAAATGTTATAGAAAATAATTATCAGACTTGAGGGTGTATTTATGGCAGTCAATATAAATCAAGTGTGGTAAAATTTGGTGGCTCGTACTAGCGGAAAATGGGCAAGAACACTTCAAGCGAAACGCTATACATCATGGGATAACCTTCTAATGTCTTGTCTTTGGTGCAATTCATCAAGACTGTGTTTTATACATTTTTGTCGACAAAAAGACTATTGATTTTCATTAAAAAAAAAAAACTAAAACATGTTATTAAAGATGCTGAAAGTGACTAGTTTTTCTAAATAATTAAAACAATTTTATTGTACTTCTTGGAGTGTTGTTTCGATTTTAATAAAAATCCGTTAATAAAATATAGTGTTGAATAAAAGTAAAAAGCTACTAGTTTTAATGGCCAATTTTGTTAGAGTTGATTTATTGAAATGGATTATATTAAAGTTTGTGCAAAGTCATAAGCATATAAAACATATTAAATTAAACTCTTTTGTCGCGAGTATTTCTTGAAATTAAATTCGTGGGATTCATTGTCAAATTTAATTGCATTCGAAGTCGATAATATCTTCTTGGTAGAAGGAAAAGAGTGAAAGAGAATGAACGAACAGTCTCCGTTTCTCAAATAAATTAAATTTAATCTTAAAACCTGTTACCAAGCTTTCAAACGTAAGAATTTTATCGGGTGATGAGGTGGTGGTGGTGGTGGTTGGTGGTGGTTGGTGGTAGTGATGGTGGTGGTGGGTTATGTTGGATTCAAATCTTGAAAACTCTTCGAATTTAAAAAGTTAGGAAAGACAGACACAATTTTCAAATTGGATAATATTCTTAAGTGGCTAATTTTTTTTCGGTCACCTCACAGATAATATATCAATCTTCTTTGTTTTTTTTTCTGGGGGGTAAACTAGCGGATTCGCATGAAGGTTTCGTATTTTTGTAAAACCTGGAAACATGATGATCGTTAGAATTTTTGTTTTGATGGATATAAGGCCTTTTTATATCTGATTGAGTTAGAATGGAAGCATCAGGAGTACTCTATCAACTTCGATATTTGATAAATTACATCATAAGAGCAACTTTTTACTGGCGAAGCGTCTGGAAGCTCAAGCTTAACTGTCATATTTATTTATGGAAACATTCAGACAGTGGTTCTCTTTTTTTGGAACATTTCGTTTCTTGTCACATACAAAAATGGTTGTACAATTTGAAAGTTTCTGTGTCCATTATCAACAAATACATACACACACACACACAAACTCGTAGACTATAGATAATTGAATAAACGTGTGTGGGTGTGTGTGTGTATACACACATCTACCGTTAGTGATTGATGCTCTTGGTCGATTCACATTCAATCAAAGTTAGGAGTTCTTGATTTGTAGTGACCGCTAGATTGTGTACAATGGAGGCAAGAAGAATGTAATGGAATTCCCACTCATACATACATTGATTATATAGTAGTAACTATGTCTGTATGTGAATCTCTAGAGAACTGACCTGGCACTTTGACCCCAAACATCCCTAACAAAACAATGACTAGCACACTTCCGTTTCCGGCTAAATTAAATATTTAACAACTTATACAAGTTTGTTCAAAGTGCATTGATTTTGCATCAGATTTTATCGTGAATCGCACAAAATAAAAGAACATAGACATTAAAAATCAATAATTTCAATTTCAATGGGCAATAGGACCTGACGGCCGTTCGTTCTTTTGTTAAACTGAAAAACTGCTTCAGTCTAGATTTTATTAGGTACAAAGATGACGACAACTACAACAGCTACGACAACGACGCCGACGACGACGTAAAGAAAACATGAGATAAATTTTTTATAGATGGGGACCAAGAATTTACTGCGCTTTATCCGCCGTCTGTATAGATTTATCATGCCGTTTTTCCTTATCGTTTAAAAAATAAACACGAAAATCGTTGGCAAGTTTAATCCCAACGAAATGCTACCAACTTGAATAACTTATAAGAGAGTCACTAGGCGATATTTTGTAGTTTCCTCAATTTTTTTCTCCACATTCCCTCATCTATCATGCACACTTTATGTTGGATTTATTTGTGGTCAAATTCAAGTGATAATTCTCGTTCGTAATTTAGAGATAATTCGACTTACACGAATATTATTTAAAGTCGTCCTATATCTATACATCACTAACTACTAACTAGTAATATTTCAAGTTAAATGCCGAGGAAAGCAACCTTACGGAAATACATCAGTGCATATCTGCACGGAATTTTGCATCAACCAACCATAATAAAATACCCTATGTAAGGGTATGTTTTATTAACAAGCTAGCGTGATAATATGTTATCCAAATATGAATTAAATTGCAATCAATACAATGATTGGATTATCAGTCTTGAATGTTAGATAAGAGACTTTATCAATTCACCAATCAATTATTTTTAATTCAGAATATGTAAAAGTTTTTGATTAAAATATGATCCAAAAAATGTTTTCTTGTCAGAGAATATAATATAATGGAGTTCTTTAAATGGGACATCTGATCTTTCCAAGTACGAGTGGAAATGCAATTGCAAAGTTTGTAGTAATTCTGTCTACTATGTGAGTGTAGAGACTGTGTGTATTAAAGAAACGAAGAGAAAGATTGCCATCCTAGTCACTGACTTAGTTGCAAAGAGAACGACGAAAATCAACAGTAACGAGACGAGTCGTATTGAATTTCTCGTTTTGCTTCCATCATCGAAAGAATGGCGACCGTCCAGTGGCGCCACTAGTTCCTTAAATATTTTTCAATCATAAAAAAAAAGTTAAATCATATCAGCATATTTATTGATTATGTTGAAAGTTGAAGAGTAAAATAAAGAATTTTTATGGAAATTTAATTAATCGGTTCAACTATATTCGACGCCTTTGCTTTGTTCTTGTTATGAGTGTTATTATATTTTTCGCTCGTTGCATTTAACTTTTTAAATGGCACATTGCCTGGATAAAATGCCGATCTTAACTTCGTCTAAAAAAATAAAAATAAAAAAGGCAAATAACGGCACACACACACGTGAATGGAAAGAGGGAACGAGACAACTTTTTAATGTGATTGTCCAAGAAACAAGGTGACAAGATTGCCAAGGTGAACAAGGAAAAGAGTACTTAATACGATTTCCACCAAGAAACTGGATGGGCTAAAGAGATGACACCCTCTAGCTATACTTTTCAACTCAATTTTTCCACCATTTTATACTTTCATTGTATAGCATTCTAGCCCGTTATCGTTGTTATATTACCTTAATCAATGTAACGTTTTGAATAAATGTCGACATGTTATAACAGTAATACTATATAGAATATTTATCGGTGTCTTTGTCGCAACTATCCGCCCCTGAGGTGTAAATTTTTCGTTTCGATTACTTGAGAAAAATATGATGTATTGGAGACAAAGATATAAACGTGTTACCTTTCCGGACTAAAACGGCAGTTTATTTTTATCGTACAGTACCCTTGGGTGTTTTTCCAAAAAAAAAAAAGAAAAAAATCGAGAGAAAGAAAGAAACCGGAGAGACAATGCAAAGATAGGGAGAAGGCAAAGCAGAAAGAACTGGCGTGTGTCGGATGTGTGCGCATACCGAATTTTTCCTAGATTGCTTTATTAGATTTAGAGGAGACAGGAATTTAATCTTCTGATTCAGTTGTTTCGTATTTGGGCTTCTGTTCAAATTCGACATTAGAACAATTCAACCGGATCTATAGAAGGAAAAACATTGCCAATACATTGTGAGATACGACGAATGATTATCAAGATTTTAAATTGTAAATTGATGGGTTTCGACAATTTTCGATGTTTAAACGTTGAAAAATTCATAATAAACGAAAATTGGCGGAGGCGCCGGGCGAATATTCTATTTATCAATATTACGACAAACAATACCAAGAAAAAATTGAATCCTTCATTCTATTACGTACCGATGACGGTAGAATAAATGATAATACGCTAGGGCGAACGTTAACGTTAAATCTGTGACTGTGTATACCGTAAAACGAGATGCTTGCACGATTTGTCTTATTTTTCAAGAATCGGGCGTTAAAGTTCTACTTAGCGTATGGTTTAGGAAACTCTCTATTACTTAGCTTATATCAAGTTTGTAACGAACACAATGAACTCACTAATTCGTTATTATCATCTTTTAATTGCGACTATTTTACAATAGATATTTATTAACGTTGAAATATCAGTTTTCGTTGCATAAAATTTGAAATCATTGTTTACAATTTATTTTAGTTATTTTCCATCTGGGTGTGGAAGTATCTTTGTAGATATTATGGAAATGTCGGTATATGATAATAAATATCAATTATAGTTTATCAATGGCGGTCTTAGCATGAGCGATGTTGACTCATCAATCTTTCTGTCGACCGTACAATTATAACTACCTGGAAAATGTTGGAAAGGTGATCCTACGACCCATTCTTCCTAATTAAAAAGTCAATTCGAAAAATTGATCCTCGATGACAAATCGATTTAATTTTCCTTCCAATCGGTGGTGAGGAAAAATACCAAAAAAAAAACTACTGAACTAAAAATTCGTTAAATATTTAAATCATAGACAATATACGATAACATAGTTAATGGTGTGTTATTATAAGAGCAAATGTCAACGACAAAGATAAAATTCTATATGAAATTGGCAATGGTTGAATGGCAGGAAATTCTGCAAGTCAAATTCTCATTAGGCACTACCAGCGAAGAAGTCGAAAAGAGAGTGACGATATTTCGATTAGATGAATGTGCAAATCAGTTTTTTTTTCTCCTGTTCTTCTTCAGTAATGATTCAAGTAAAAGATGATGAAAACAGGAGAATGTTGAAAAGGAAGAAAAAAATATCTATTTAACAAGCAAACTTTCTTTGATCAAATATATGTAAATCAACTCCTCTGTCTCTCATCTCTCTATCCAATCTCTTGATCTTGCGTTTTCGTAATCTGGTCACATTTTACATCCAACGACTGTGCGGAATGTTTAACAAAATTCACCTTTAATTACCATTAGCATCGACGCTACAACACCAACGACAAGGATGACAACAACGAAGACGATGATGATAATGAGGATAATTTCAAAGAGTCAAGTGATGGTGGTTTTGTATAAACAGAAACTTGAATAAACAAAATCCACTAAATAATAATAAAGTAATTTCCATGTTTTAAATTCCTGAAACAAGAGCTAATTCTTAAATAACAGAAAATTAAACCTGGAATCCTTCCAACAACCGGGGTTTTTTGTAAATAAAATTTCTTCTACTGATTTTCCGCTAAATTATTTCAAATTGTATTCATGTTTCGTCCGTCTTCCATCCTATTTCCTTCTTGGATTTTATCTCGTTTCCTTAACATTAAATTTAACGATAGGTGTAATCGAATCGAGGACATTGTAATTAGTTATAATTTAATGTTACTTCCACGGACTCGGTACACTACTACAAGTAGGTAAATGTGTGACTCATATTATTGATAGTCTCCTTTCTGACAACAAACTCTCGAAGTCAATTAGACGTAAATGATAGATCAGCTGTCAGATATTATTAACGGATCGGTTTTGATAAAGAGCAATTCGCGCCTTTGCTGCATAAATTAATTAACGTTTACTAATTAGAGAGATTGTGGGATACACCTACTTCAAAAATTAGTACCTGCACTATACACCTAGATTTAAACTAGTTTTAATATCGATCCAAAAATTGATTGTGTTTCAATAGTGGTCTAGTTAGAGAGGGTTTACGATGGTATAAATGTAATCTTTTTGTGTTCCTTTTTCGAAAGAAATTAATGTCAAACAGTCCGGAAAACAACACGAAAATAAACAATCTAAACTAACACGCGCCAACAACGATAGGACGAGTTATTGGTTTGCCGGATAAATCTCGCTAGTTGCATCCTCCTTTCCTTTTTTTTTATTTCTTATTCGCTACGTTTTACGAGCAGTTTATCTAAAATAACCGGAGTTAAATGTCGTGAATATAGGTGGTAGTTACTTTTCCAAGGCGAAGTATCTAATGCGCTTTGACCCGACTTTGGTGAGCTTCTCTTTACAAATCCCCGTGGGAGATATTAGAACGTCTTCGTTTTCAACATCCACACACACACACACACACATATAGACGTACACATACATATGTACAAATATAGATAAACAAATACATAGAACACTAGGACCAAAACAAACCAAACCTCAAATAATATTGCAGACTCAATCTTGGTTAAAACAAGGCGAACGATGTTAACGGGAACAAAAAGGAAAATCGTCCCAAAACAATTTCGAACAAATCTCAATTATTTTTAAGAACGGTCAGGATTAGGTACAAGCTTAACATGATAGTTTTTTTAGATACTAGTGTTATGATAAGAGCAACATCTAAAGAAATTTATTCTACCTGTTCCATGTGTGGAAAAAGAAATATGATTTTAATCATTGAGGATTTTCAGTGAAATAAATGTGTGCGTGTTTCAGAATAATTTTCATACGTTATGCGAGATTGTTTTCTTCTTTTTTTTGTGTGTGTGTGTGTGTAATGATCGTTCGCTCCGACACTTGAAATTAATGTTAACTCTTTTAAGAAAGTATCAGCTTTTAATTCGATTCTTCTGGTTTCATCACCGACATGGTTGTGACGTTTATGGCGTGTTCGCCGATGAAATACAGAGTTCATTTTAGGGTGGCATCGCGACGGGTGGCGTCGTTTTCTGCCGTTACAAAACTTCATTCTATAGATAATTTTCGTGTTGTCGTCTTTCTTTTTCCTTTAGTTGTAGTTGGGATAAAAATTAAGAGAAAAACACGTTTCTTGTAAAATATTCGTTCTAATATAGAAAATTTTTACGTTTTCGATTCACGCCCCCGTTTCAATTCTGCAATTTTTCAAGGGAGACTGTATAATAAGTTCAAAGGAAATTGAAAGGCGGCCTCGTTGAGTATAATCGCAACGATCCAGATATATAGATTGGGGATTAGACGAGTTGGCTGAAAGTAATTCAAGGAAATTAGTTCGATAATCACCGCTCGAGATCTGACACGGCATTATTTTTCATCCGGCCATCTAGTTCCATCCAATTTATTATCTAAACTTCAACCATATACTCTGCTATTACGCAAATAAAAAAGAATCACTAAAGTGGGCAAGTTATGATTTTATATTATCTTGGCGAGAGGTGACTTTTACATCCAGATTGTTGTTGCTTGATGTATGATTTGATAGCCTTATCATTCCTCTTGTTTTTTTTTTCATTTTTAGTTTAAGGGTGGAGATGGCAGCAATACTCACAAGTAAGTGATAAACAGCTCTAGTGGATATAAATTATCAATTCCATCAGCTCCTAGATGCGATGTCGGGGGGATGGCCCCGTCAACACTGACAGACATTTATAAATATCGTTCGCGCTCTGAAATAGCTGAAATAAGAACGCATTTCCATTTATTAGAGTTCTTAGAAGATAAAGCGGAGACGTGTTGCCAGTCTGGTACCACCAAAAATATTTCGAATGAATTTATTAAATGGCAGAGGCGAACTAGACAAACATTACTATTTTTCGTTTAAATATCTGACATTTTTAACTGAAAAACACGGAATATAAACAGTGTTCCGCTAGGCAATTGCCATTTTTAACGATTCACTATTAAATGTTTCCGTATTGTTGTTAGGTACTGATGCTGTCCTTCTTGCGCCTTCGAGAATACTTTTTCGTATTTTTAATACGAATGCGTGCAAGTGGAAAACAGAATCGATCGTTTCCTATTATTTTCCTGGTATGAGTGCAATTTGTGTGTGAATTCAACACTACCCATATATTGTATATAGAATGAGAGAGGGAAAGAGAAGCGAGTTATTCCACTCTGGAATGGAAAATATTCAGTGGCTCATAATCCACAGAATGGGTTTGACAGAAGTCAATTGGCTTCGTAAGCCTGAGAGCGATGTTATTGTGTTCCCTAATGACGAATCATGTTTTAACTAAATTGAGGTAATGAGGTTCAAAGTTCGCCAACAGTCAACATCGCTTTCAACTCAACGACAAACTTTCGTCCCCTTTACTTCCTTCCTTTCTTGGAAATCTCAACTTTGGTATAATTGTGAAATTTTTCCAAATATAAATTTGTCGAATAGAAGATAATGGAAATGAAACAGCAAAACAAAGATAATTGTTTCAAATTTTTCTTTTTTGTGAAAAAACCCGTATATGCCACTTTTTAGTTATTAACTTTATATTTTTCTTAATATGAACTTAACGAGCCATCCAGACGCCTTGAGGTCGGTATATGGTCATTAATATGGCGTTAGATTTGGATATCATTGGTAATAAAATCACTTTTATCATCGTTCCACTCCATTACGTTCTGATTACTTTCGGATCTTCAGGATGAGTAAAAATACTAGATGGTTAGTGGTTGTCGGTAAACTAAAAAGGGATGAGGATTGGCGACAATCATGACTACGGACGACAACGACAACGACAACGACGGCTGCAACTGTTATCTATTGGGGGTGGGTTCGGGTTAATTATAGACAGGGATCTCATTAGTGCTTGGATAATTACTTGCCAACTTGAGCTACGTTTTAATTACTACATTTCTTAGATATATACTTTTTACAAATTCATTTCGTAGATTAAAAAACTTGAGTCGACTTCTGGATTCATTTATGAAAAGTTGAAAGGAGATGAAAATGGTGATGATGGAGATGAAGAAGGGCTAGGAATTGTGTTGACGTCAGCGAATATCTGTTTCTGTACGTAATTAAAGTGTAATTAGGAGGAAATAAAAGGTTATTAGAAAACTAATCCGCTTTTTTTTGCAAATTACTCAATCTTCTTACATCAAATCAGTTTATAGTTTAAATTCACAAACAATCAGAACTTTCGGAGTCATCCTTGGAATAATTCACTGTAAGGGTCAAAGAAATAGCCAGTTACCTTCCTGAAAGACGCGTGTGTACTATGCAAACTGCGTAAAACGGAAGTGATTGTGAACGATATACGTTTCCATCGGGGGTAGAGTGTATAGTGCCGCTAAACGACTCTCCAAAGATTTTAGATTAGATATCTTGCAAGAGTTCGTAGCTTTAAATCGACTTTTTCCAAACAACCCCTTTGCCTACCGTGTTTAGTTTATTCACCAACATAATGTCTATATATATGTACGTGTGTAGAGAGTAACTATACAGTAATAGCTGCTGATACCCGGCCGGAATCAGTAGCTAGGTAGCTAGCTAGCTAGCTAACTTTCGACGAGCTTATCTGATTGTTCAAATAATTCACACTCCACTTTGTTTGCATCATAATGCCAAAACAATAAATTACTGTAAACCAATGGACGTGAACACGGGGGAAGCTCATCGTCAACAAACGGCGATGACGACAGCTCGGCTGTCACCACCCACAATTTCAATTTACACTAGTTTAACCACTGACAGAACTGTCAAATCATACAATGCACGTAACATTGATAATTTCCAAAAGAGCTTCCCATTAACAGAATTTTTTCTACAATCTAACTTACAAAGACAAATGATGGTATCCGCCCAGTAGTAGTTTAAATTTTTCTATCCGTAAACCCAATTAAGCGCTACCATTCTTTTGTTCCATTGTTTATGTCCAAAAACCAATTGACCGAGCTTGTTCTTTTAAAGAAATATCACCGTGTTAACAGCTTTTCTAGCAATTGGCTGCTGGAAATAATTAGATTAACGTGTCCAAAGATATTGAAAGAACTAGGAGCTAAAAATATCATTTCATTGATTTGATTTAAACGAAAAACAGCTCACATTGTTGATGATTATTGTATGTGTGTGTAGGTTTTTTTTTGTGTTGTTGGCTCTTTGTTGTTACTCTCCATAAGTTGGAGCAATTTAATCAGGGATTTTCAAGCCTCTTCACAGCTTTATTGTCGCAATTTTTGCAACCGGAAATTGTAAGACCCCAACAGGATTCACAATACCGAAATAAAACATTTCCCAACACAGAAACTTTCCCACAAAAATAAAATAAAAAATAATAAAAAAAAGAGAGAGTACCTAAAACAAAGTGTGACTTTTTCTAATTAGTACCGAGGCAATCCCTTGATATTTTCCAACATTCGACCAATTTATCTAACCAATGGATTTGTGAAAATGATATAAAAGGTCTATTTCAGTTATGAATTGTATCTATTCGATCTCTGTATTTTCAAAAAGAGAGTGGGATCCAACAACCATTGACTTATTGTTATTATTCTCATCACACGGCATATTACGCCATAAGAAAAGAGGGGTGTGACGGCACCAACAGCAGCAGCAGTGGCGGTGGTGGTTACGGCTAATCCAGTCTCTGGACCCGCTGAGCCAGCGGTTTGTCACATCAGAGATATGAGAGCCCTGGCCACAAGAAATATTATCTCGTTCCTATCTTGTGTGGTAGTCTTTGAATTATATGCGCCAGATGGGTGAACGGTTGCGAAATGTGCAAAACGAAAGTGGATGTCGTCTGTAATATGATAGGAAAAAGGTTGAGATGATTTTTATGTTGTGCTTTTAGCAATTCGAGATAGTTATTACAAGAACTTGGAGATAAAGATTTAAATTTCATATAATTGAATGATTTTAGGTTTTAATAAACACAATAGTAGAAGTATCAATTTATTCGTATTAATTTACAACGGAACTGGTGAAATTTTGTTAAACATTTATCTCCTGAACAAGATTATTCCATTAACGGGCTAACACCACAGTGGCCAAGCCAGTTGCAAATGAAATATAAATTTTGTTTTGCTGACAATCACTTCTGACGTCCTGTAGAACTGATTGTGAATACAGTAGAATCTCACTAACGTGAATATGCGCTACTATGAACATCTCGTTAGTGTGAACGCTAAATATTTCAATTTTAATCCGATAATGTGAACAGCGCATAATTCGATAATGTGAACTATTTCTTCTAACTACTACTACTCTTCAATTCTATGGGTTTCACTGGATTTTATGGCTAACCTACAATTCTTAGTGCCTTTTTTCTAGTAACCCTTCGTGAAATCGTTGTTTAATGAATGATATAAACACATATTTAACTTTTTTTTATTCACTCGCTAACATGAACAAATTCGATACTGTGAAAACCCTTGGGTTTTTTTTGTTCACGGTTTCGAGATTCTACTGTAGTTAAAATGGAAAATTTCACAAAAATATTATAAATTGACAGGCGCCTTTACGGCTCTAATAACGACTTAATTAATGCAAATCGCTACTTTAATTACTGAACGTCGTGAAGTAAGTTTAGCAGAAATCCACCGGAGCGAAAGTGAGAAATCTACTTAGTGAAACTTAGCTTAAGTTTCGTTTTTCTTTTAATAAATACGCAGAGATATTGTCTAGAAAGGCGAAAAAATATTTTCCCCACCAATATTATTATTATTTTATGTTTAAGACGTCCTAACATGATCAGACAGATACGTTTCATACTCTTTTATAGTAAGAATTCTCTCTATGTTGGGAAATTTTCTAAAGTCAGCAAAGAAGTAAACGTTTGATTTCATACTATAGTTCTTATTCGATCTCCTTAGAGACTAGTCCTGCAAACGGCAAGTATTTTACTTTGCCTGCAGCAGGAAACTGGCACGAAACGAAACGAAGAAGCTGGATTATATCCTGGACTCCAATAAAATTTCCCCTTTCTATTGGAAATACACAAAAAAAAGAATTACAAGAGAGTGAAAAAAAGAGAATAAGGGACTGACTTAAAAGAATACCAGAAAGATTAAAAGAAATTTTGCAATTTTTATCTTTTCCTGTTCGTATTATTAACTGTTTGAGTGGAAATCTTGAAAGAAACAGCTGTAAACTTACTGGAAGTTAAAGAAAATCAATTAATAGATCAAACAATAAAATTGCAACAAACAAACACACAAAATATTGTACCAAGAAATTGACAATCAATTAATTCGTTAATGATAAAAACAGTGTATCAGAAATTAGGTAGCTCTAACATAGTGCTGAAAATAGATTTCAGAAACTCGATAAACTAAAATTACTAAATCCATTATAAGTGTCTGACCGATGTTAGATTGATTAGAAAGCGTTATCGATCATTTTTCTAAAGACCACAAATTGTCGACATTACCATTGAGATATAGTTTACGAGCTTCTTTATCACACGACACTTTACAACTACCCAGACATATATACAACCTCTCAACATCATACCATACTACATACACCCTCTCTCCCTCACCCTTCTACACCCTTCAATCTAAAACAACTACCCAAGCTGTACTTAATCAAAACGCGAACGAATGGTTGGCCAGAACCGGTTAATTTCCGTATAGATATAGATAGGGCGAATAAAAGGGAAGCTCAGGGATATTATAAACGTTTTCAAAACGCAAACTATCTATGACGTACATTGTTTTCAGGGGGGCGAATTAAAATTGATGTGCCGCCGTCGCGGCGAATCGGTTCCGATGCGGTTTCATGGCGTAGAACGTTCTCATTCAAATCTGTATTTGTATATATGTATATGTATATATAATGTATTTATATGTATATGTGGAATGAAACAATAGATAGGAATAATATTCAAAATAAAATGAGAGAGATTCTGAAACATTTTTGATTTTCAATTTCGCCAATGGAATAATTCAAAACATTTTCGATTTTGCTAACGTTTATGGTGAATTATTTAATCCATTTTCCCGGATTTAATTCGGCTTAATTTTATTTGTAAATCAATCTAGTTTCGGATTTTCAATGGAAAAATGTCATTTAAAACTAGTTTTCCGAAACTTTTTCTATTGAGCAGAAACAACGGTGCTTGATTTGAAAATTGGTGGATGCGCCGGGCGAGCACAAAATTCTCGTACACGTTTACTGCAAAAATAATTAAACGTAATAATGTCATTATTGAAGTGTTTTATTATACTCATGGAGCAAAATAACCGATCGCTTCTTGTGCTGGCAAAACTTCGAATTCCTTATTCTTTCTTGTCCTTAAAGTTAATTATATTGTCGTAAGTATTTTAACATTCTCGTCGAGTTTTAACGACGTAAATCTAATATTACCAGCTCTAATTGACTTTATTTGGTTTGTAATTTCTCTTACATGCTGGGTATATTTCAATAAAACAAGAACAACAGTGCAAATATTACTGTTTTGTAGTTTATCGTTTTTTTTTCGATTAATTTAGTTATTTGTTTGATTGTATTTTCTCTTTTTACGTGTACCACATATACGAAGAAACGAAAAACTCTACTACTAAGAAGTCGAAACTGAGAAGTCCATCTCTGTGAAAACTTCCGGCAAATGCTGAAACTTTAAAGTCCCTCGACGCACAGTTGTCATGACGGTGGTGGGTTGATTCATCGTTTCATTTAATTAACGAGCTGTTCTTTTCTTGTCCCTTGAAAGTCGACTTTTCACTACTCCCCATACCCCGACCTATCTACCTATCAATTCAACCACCACGATCACCACCAACATCCTTGCCTTATTATCTTCTTTTCGATTTTTCATT
This sequence comes from Iselma pallidipennis, assembly GCA_037464855.1. Classification (NCBI taxonomy): domain Eukaryota; kingdom Metazoa; phylum Arthropoda; class Insecta; order Coleoptera; family Meloidae; genus Iselma; species Iselma pallidipennis. The sequence continues at coordinate 99,981 of JAZBHA010000072.1, read as the reverse complement.
ATCTCTACCACAGTTTTAAAACTTTTTCCTTGATATCAGTTTAGGTTTGTGTTAGTGTATCTGTGTAAAAAAAAATCTCTCAACTGTGTGATTTCGTATAAAGCTTTAGTTAATGAAATATAAAAAAAAAGAAGAAAGAAAACTGGAAAAAAACGAAAGAACTCCGATAAAATTATTAAATGGTCGATTTTGAAACAGTTATTATTTATCCGTTGATAAGGAATGGGTGAAGTGTATAAGTCAATGGTATGAGGAATGAATCGAGGGGTATAATGAGCAAATGAGCAAACCCTATATTATTATCGGCTCATCCGAGCCTCTGGCGGCCGATAAGCCGCTGCGGGGGATTTCACACCAGAACCGTCGACAATTCCATTAATTTAACGCAGACCGGGCGATGAAATTCTATCCAGCGAAAACGCTAAGGAAACTAGAAAGTGTGCGGTAACTAGTGGTGGTAGTATGAGGGGGTTATTATTGCGCCGCGGTCTGGCAATTAAACGAATGCTTTTCTTAATTAGTTTCGAGTTTTACACGCTGTTTCAAATATTAATATGTATTTTGCTCCAGAATTCTTAGTACTTTCGAAAGTATGTGGTACAAGCTAGATTTCGTTAACAAGAAATTAAATCAAAATAAAATATAGAGAGAATTTGCAAAAATTCAGATTGAAGACTTCAAAACTGATTAATATTTGTGGTATTGTTTCTCCGTCGAATGGAAATTGAAAATTGGCGTGGAAAGCGCCTTTCACCACTATTGATTGATTAATCGTTTGATTGATAAATTAAAACCACCCTCTTATAAAAACTTATTTTTCAAGTTAATTGTAAGATTTGATTGGTGACTCTTATCGGAGTCTCTTTTATTGTGAAAATCTCTCTTTTGTTAAGAGTTGATTAATTCTAAATTATGACTTATTTTGAGTTTCTAAGAAACTAAATATATACAGACAGATACAAGGAAAAAAATTTAGAAATAAAAGAAAAAAGAGTGGTAAAAACATATAATCTGCGCGTTATTCTTTATTCCCATTGGATGAGGTGTGCTTTCTCCGCCAATCCGATAGCGGGCCGGCATCCGGAGTAGTCCGGGCGCACGATATTCATGTTGAAGGCGCCAGTTTGTGACCGGTCGCTTATCAGTAAACACTGTTCTATCAATTCCTCTATTGATAAGAGAACGAACGAACGTAATAAATAGGAGTATTTTATATCTATAAGTTTAAAGGACGTGAATTTTTTCCGGTAGTAGTTTTTTTTTGTTTTACCAATGACGATTGAAATTATTTGTAAAAGACTTATTTTGTCGATTGTCAATGGAGGAATGTATTGATGATTGATTGAACAAGAAAGTCGAAACATCGAGATGTATGTCACAGCAACGTGTTTTCTACTTCTTGTCACTTCGTTTCTGTATGGTACGTGACAGTTTTTTTTAAAAATCTCAAATCAATCTCATGAAGAGAATAAAACAAAAACAAAAAGCAGCTGAATTGAATTTTCAACTAAAATCAGTTGAATGTTTTAACACAATTTTTTCGAAAAAAAAAATTCAATTCTTTTCCTATCAGGGGGCATTTTTGATTGTTTCCAATAACAAAATTGTCGCAAATTGTCGTTAGACTTCCTCTATCAATAATTTACTTGATGTTGTCCTCTTAAATCGCAGGAAATTGATGATTGAGTCAATTGCTGGAAAATTTCAAGTGCTACATTGAAATGAAAAAATTGGAAATTTATTTTGAGGAATTATATAAATTTTCCTTATAAATAGAGGGAAACAAACGAGATAAACTTTTTTATGGCTTGTTTGAAGCATGTCGAATTGTGTATAAGGCGCTTTGCGAGGTGAGGAACAGGAATTTTGATCTGCTTAACAAGTATCCAGGGATAGGGTACGGTCTATAAACTAGGGGATAATGAGAAATATTAACAGGTCTTATCTGTTCCCGGAACTGGGTTGATATTCACACACGACCTGGCAACATATTAGAACGTTCCCTTAACATACTGCAAACGCGGACGGTTTTGATGTTGTCTTTTTAACATTAAGAAAACCATCCCCTATATGTAATATGACATTCATGTTCCCATTTATTGTTATCTATAGATATATTACATATAGATCTATATGCATATGTCACCCTGTAAATTTAGGATTTTAATAAAACTCGAAAAAAAAATTTCCCCCATATATTGGTCCAGTCTAAATCAGTAAAAATACGGAATATTAATTTTCTGCGACTTTATGCTGTATTATCGAATTATAGAAAAAGAAAAGAAGTTGATACAATATGGCATCCATCCATTCTAGTCACCCCTCTTCCATTTCTACCCATCTTGAGTTTTTTCACATTTTCGAACTTTCCGTTGTGCAATGTCGCAATCAATCAATTTTTCGTTGCTGAAACTCTCCAACATATAAAGTGTCTTGGCGAAAAAAAAAATCTACTTCTTCCTACCACCTCACTTTAAGCGTTTGTCTTGACAATATAACTGAAAACATTTCTATCGCGATATTGAAATTCTCTTCCTGTTACAATTTTAACTAGAAGCTAAACAACTAATTTTCATGTCTATTCCTAGTTAATTTATATGTTTCTCTCTATATATGTATGTGTGTATTACCGATTCGAATATATATACGTATAATACTACTACTATTACAAACAACACACCAACAACAACAACTTAAACACGATAGTCTTCATAAGTAAATGTACCGGAAGACGGATATCTTTGTGCATGCCTAATTGCCGTTGCCGAGCTTGTTATTGTGTACAACCACCGGAGTTAGATTCTGTTGATAGTATCGGCGTGAATAATGCCCCCTAACTTTGGTCAATACGCCCCAACATCACCAGGTGGTACGATTTTAATTAACAAAAAAGTTGAGGTGTTGACTACTCACGATTTATCCAAAACGAGTAATATCAATGAAACGATTGTACAAATTTCAAGATTATTTATTGATTAAGTAGGATAATGAAAAATTATGGGAAAAACAATCCTTACTCCTCGTTCATTCAATTTATTAGGATTGTTTGACGTTTCAAATTGCCTTGTTTAAAATAATAATTCGAGCGTGTCAATTTCAAAGATAACATTCCAACATTTAGACATTTGTGTGATTGTTTCGAAGCCGAAATATGGCGGGAGGTGTCTCTTATCAATTTCTTATTACATTCAATCCTATTGAAAACCGAATATGCTACCTTAATCCCCTAATGCAATAAGTTTCGTCTAAAACGTGATATATCACTATTCTATTCATCAATTCCACCTTTTACCCTTTATTAAAATCTTGCCATTGTAAATGTTCAAAGCAACAATTTTGCTGAAGTAACTGCTGCTTTAAACCAAAATCCACACCTTGTAAATTGACAAGTGGTTTAAGCAGTTCAGAGTTAAGAGCACCTTAGAGTCCCCTGTTACCACACCGACTATATGGTATATATGTATAGTATAGGTTGGCGCCGCCACCGTTACCGCCGACTCTGTTGTTACTACTATTGCTATACATGGAAATTCCGATTCAAGTGTTAGTAGAAGAACTGGATAAAGACAGAATGGGGGATAGAATCGACCGGCTGATAAGGAAGGACTGAAAATGGCTTGGTCGGCCGCAAATAGCAAAGGAAACAAGGGTGCAGATTACAGATACCCGGTTTGCTTTGCTTACACACTCCTAAACGTTAAGTATGTCAGCAATTATTCGCCCTCTTGCTGGCACCACCACCACTACTACCACCAATAACAACGTACCGTTTTCCTTCTCTTATTCCTTATTATTTACGTGAAACCGTCTAAAAAAATCATCCAACGTTAAAATGGTGATTACAAATAAGAAAAAAAAGAGACATTAACAGGAGTTTTACTATAGAAAAGTTTTTGTATTTGGAACTTGATTTAGTCAAAAATATCATTTTTACGAATTGCATTCACTGAGATTATTGAGTTTATTATCGGTTTAACAGCGGAACGGCTATTAAAATTCACTCGATTAGAGCCTGCAGTTCAATTTATTGCATCAATAATAACAGCAGACTAAGTATTAGAGATAATTATGGTACCGGCAATTGATATAATTTTCATCAATTTTCCATATACAAATATAC
>JAZBHA010000072.1:0-94334 GCA_037464855.1 Iselma pallidipennis | reverse complement strand
TTTTTTTTTTGTTAAATCTTATATTAGAGCATAAATGTTTGACAAGTTTACAGTACATTGAAAATATTGACTGTACATGATACATGAACGTATGCATATAGACAATACATTGATAACATCAGCTCATTTTCGGTTTATCAAACATCTAGATCAGATAAAGCCAATAATAAAAATGGGTAATTTATGTCATATATACTACATGTACCTACTTTCGGTTGTTGATGTTGTTATTATTATTTCTGTCAATCACGGGTCTAGGTCATGAAGACTTTACGATAGTACCTATGAAGATTAAATACAGGCCGAAAATGAAAGTCTCCCTTATCATGAAAAACTATCAACCCTATTAAACTATTTTGAATTAAAGGCAACTTTTCATGACCATAAGAATTTATAAGACTGATCCTTTCTTTCCTGGATGATATTAACAAAAAACAATTTATAGCGATTTAGTTTTTAAGGGAAATCTTCTAATAAAATTTTTTTTCTGGCTCTCGGAACTTTCCCAAGTGTGAGCAGAGTGCCTGAATGGTTGTAGTTTTGGGAATTGATGTATGGTGAATGAAACGTTCCTTGTTGCGGAAGCAATAATCCGCAGATGGCAATTGGACCGTATGTTTAGCAATGGTGCACACAATACAGGTCATGCATATACAATACTCATACATCTAGTTCTAGTAAATGCAAGACCATTCACGACAACAAACAAGCCATTTTAATTGAATCGACTGACAGCTTACGAATAAATTAGAATATCGGAGGCTATCAAATTCACATTTAACAATAATGTTTCCGTCTTTTGGGCAACAACTTTAAGATTTACACAATTGTCGTTGAAGATTTTGTAATATCTATATAGTTCTTGTTATAATGAAACTGTAGTATGATAGGAAAAGACTCTAGTAAACTAGATTTTTTTCGCCCCGTTTATAGTTCAGATTTATATTATAAAGAATTTATCGTGTAACACCTTTATTTTCCGCCAAGAGGGGAAATAATGCCTTCGTATAAGGCACTAAAGCTGTCATTCTAGGCCAGGCTGTATTTGATATCTTTTCAGAATTAAACGTCTTCCACATCCGTGCAGGAGCTTATAAAAATATTTTATATCGCCGTTGGAGGATAATTTTTTTTTCGTTGTCGACGTCGTCATCGTCTTATATAGTTCGTCTATTATTATAAAACACCACCTGCATCTTTACCAATCTCCAATATCCAACTTTAAGTATTTGCCTTTAAGTATAGTTTGTACCTAACATAAGATAATTTTAGTGACTTTGTTTGTGAGGGGATGAGGCTATATATGTTTGAAAATTGTGTCAGTACATATGTATGTAGATGTCAGGATCGAGTTAGTGGTGTTTAAGGACTCTTGAAACGGTTTGAGTTCTGTTTACAGTGTAATGCATTGGGTAAAAATCGTTATGTGTAGCACCAGGATGAGATTATATTTGGCACAAAATTGAAAATAATGTACTTCATTTACGTAACAGCCCAATAAAATTGTCTAAATATTAAACAGATTTCTGTGAGTATGCAAATGAATTGTAGTCACCTGAATCATAAATTACAGACTATTTGCATTTTTTTCTGCAACACCTATTGTTAATTTCTATTTATATATTTGTACTTTGTTATTAGTAATTTGATTTCTACAAGCAATTAGCTAAATTTACTTCAATAATTGTCACGAAAATCAATATAAAATAAATGGGATGTTGGGTGGTCTGGGGTGAAATGTTGGCTGTAATAATGATCAACAGCTTCCATAACAACATTCCTCTAGGGATTGAATAATTGCAAAAACAGTCTGAACGTGTACTAAACACGTGAACATAAACGGTTGGTTCCCCGTCAACAGTTGAAAACTTTAACCGGAGTCACCCCTCAACTTTCTACAGGCTTTAGTTAATAGTTCTTTATTTTGTTCGGTTTTATGGCACCACCGCCACCACCACCAACATCAACACTGCCAAGTTGAACGGATTGATCTGGTATAAACTTTTAAATGCAGGATTCCGTATCAAAGACTTTAACCGTTGCATGTGCTCAGAATAAAAACACGTCTTAAATTAAGTCATTGATTCTATAGAACTCAATTAGATTGTAGCTACATGAACGTAAATTCAAACACAATTAACCAAAAAAAAAAAACACTAAATGTGGATAGTGTATGATAGTGAAATCGTGTAAGAGGTATAGGTAGAGTTTATGAGGTCCTTTCTCACTAGTTTCTGTCCTATTGAGAAGTGCAACGTGTATAGTTTACTACATTAGATTAAGTGGAATTTGCATTTCAAATGGCTCTACCAAAAGGCATCCTCTATCTCTCTGACTGCACTTGCATGGTCAGCTTGATTTAAGATAGTTGCAATCTGTATCTGATTAACAATGTAAATAGCCTAGCTGTTCAAGTATTTTCTGCATAAAAAGTCAGCTTTGATCTAATAAAAATGAACTTATTACTAGAAGGACTGCTTAAATTATTCGTAACAGGAACTTATAAATTTTTATGTATTAAAGAAAAAAAGTACTCAAATGATGAGTTTGCCAGTAAAATTGATAATACAAGCAATTGGTGTGTGTGAAGTGTTGTGAATGTGAGAATTCATAAACGGCAATATATACTGATAAGGATGTTTTGGGCGACATTTAAATGGCATTTTTACGTGTGAAAGAGTATCTGTCGAATTGTCATTTATTTTAAATAGGGCACAATTGGAAACACTCCTATATTGTTTTAAAATTCTTATACCAGTAAATAATAAAAGTTGGGAGTGCTGTCTGTGGTTAATGGTGCTCTTAGTCAAGGTAAGATTGATTACTGAATTACACGCGAGAAGTCGCACCGATTTTACGGAAATCCAGCTATATCCTGGCATAATACAAAAAAATTCACATTCTCGTCCATATAAATTATAAAAATAAAGTCTAGTGTGTGTATATGTGGGTGTGTGTGAGTGTACACGGTTTCGGTATATACGTTGAAAACTTGTCCAGTTTCCAGTTTCCTGACTGATTAATTATTCGTTTGGATTGTCGACTTTCTAAAACAAAGTCACTGGACGTATTCCCTATAGAATCACGTTCCTGAGAGTCCAGCATTCGGATCGTTACCTCTGTCGTATTTTTCCTCTTCTCCTATTTTATACTACCTATAGTATAAGAGAGAAGAGCAAAAGCGGTCACACGCTCTCATCAATGTTGTACGTAGTTCCAGGTTGTTCTTCGCGCGATTGGAGTGCCGACCGCTCCCTGATAACCCTTGCGAAACTTTTAATTGGATTAGAATCTAATTTGACCGAAGTGACCGCATCTCACCCTCTCATATAGATTTGAACAAAGCTAGATAGATATCGTTGATCTGTATGTTGGTTGATAAAAAAAGAAGAAAGACTACTTGAAACAAATCAATTTAACTCTTAATAAATAATGTTGATCTAAACAGTTTTTTTACGTCTTTTTCTCCGTTACGTTTGGTTCACATACTGACGCGGGGGCGCCTTCTCTTTGGTTATTTTGAAAAGTGAGAAAATGATGTGCATACTGACGAATTCTTGTGTTCGTTGGTTACGTCAAGTTCGATGAAGAGGCCAGGAATAAATTCATCCATCAAACGGGCAGTGATTAATTGAGCATGGTATGGCGACGACAGGTAGGACAATAGTGGTGGACGATGCCATGAATAACGCTGCCTCCGTACAGGACAGACAAAGGCGCATATAGTAGACACGTACACACGCACATTTATACAACATAGACGTCTATACGTACATATTATATATATCTATATATGTACTGTTACGGTAGTTTGACGGCGCATCAGCCAAAATTGTTTACAGGATAATCTAATCTATCTATAATCTATAAAGGAAATGGGAAAATTGCGAGCTTTCAATCGAAAAAACCACATATATATGTCTCGAGAAAAGCACAATGTAATGTATCTCGAAAGAAACGTACACTTGGCTATTATTTTAAAAATCAAATTTTCCGTTTCCTCTGGTGACGACTGAGAACGTTTGTTTTGCGTAAAGTACTGGTCTCTTTAAACCAGGGATTCTCAACCAGGGTGCCGTAAGTATAGGAAAAGGATGTCGCGAGCGAACTCTGTAATATAAATACAGATCAGTTTTGGTTATACTCACGCGCCATATAATGTAATGTACCCTTAGAGAGGGTGCCGTTAAATTGTCGCACCTCGTCTTAGGGTGCCATCGCCTAAAAAGGTTGAGAACCACTGCTTTAAATTAACAGAAACTGCAAAATCCTATAGTATTTCTTGTATCCGTCGTTATAATGATGGTTTAATCATTTGATTCTATAGAAAGCTGTATGTTGAATTTAGCCAAACATTATAAAATATTTGTTGCATTTACTTCCATAATTCGATATTGTTTTCATTTCGGTTAATGAAATTGTATGAGAAATGTTATTGTCAACAGTTCTATTGTAAATTTTCGGATGATTACAAATTTTTAATCAAATGTTGATTCAGTATTAATGGATTTATGAAAATCGTACAAATTTGATTAGCTTGAATTATAAAATTTCAAAGCTATTCTTAAATATCTAGAAATATATGATTAGATAAAGGATAGAAATCAATTTTTTGATCCTGTTCATTGAGTCTATTGGTAAACAACACAGCTGAAACAGTATTTGGTGATTGAGTTGTATAAAAGACTATATCTAGGAAGTTAGTATTACTAACTGCAGTTGTGTTAGTGTGTCGAAAAGGACTGATTCAATAGTTTGAAATTCACAGCACGAAGCTAATCAGATATAAAATACCGTCGCAGTTAAATTAACCGCGAGCAAGCCAAAGAACTAGATAATAGCAGGCAGGCAGAGCAACATTATAAGAATGACTGTTGGAATGTTTCTGTACAAGGTTTGACAACGTTGGTGAAACTTGGAAATTAAATTTCTTAATGCATTTCACAAGAAGGAACAGAATACAATAATCGAGAAGAGTGGGCTTGCAATACGCTTTTAGGAAGTGTGTGTGTGTGTGTAGGTGGATGTATGTATGGATGTGTGTGTATATGTAGTTAGATAGGTATTGAAATGGTTGTAACGCCAGCAGAAACTTTCCCCATCTCGTTTTCACAGTGACGGCAATGTATAGGTTGAAGGTGTAATAAGACAGGACCGAGAAGATTACTTACAGATCGATGGCAGCCCGGTTCTGGCATGCTAATATCCACACAGTATGCAATTCAAATTAGGGTGAGAGTTAACGAGGACTTGATTAGCACATCGAGTCTATACGTTGTGGGGGTGCGGTGTGCCAATATCGCGCGTCTACATAAGGGTTTCTAATAAGATGTCAGCCGACGCCTAGATAGTATCATAAAACTATACCTTGAATGAACCTCAAGTTGTACTGACGACCATATCGGAAACCGACATCAACCAGAAATGTATACATAAAGTTGCCCTACAAGTCTTGTATAGTAATTAGCTTCATTGTACATAAAAAAGATGATAATAATAGTAATAATAATAATAAGTCGACTGTATATGTTCGCATATTTTTCAACATTTCACCTGTATAATAAACTACTGTTGGATATATTTCCTATTAGAGACTTGTATAGATGTTGGTGTTATTATAAGCCGCTCGAATTAATATGGCCCTATGTAATTACTAATATAAGGACTAAATGGTGGCTTGCGTGACGACCCTCCACAGGATTTCCATTTAATCAAGGAGCCCTGTTTATTCATATAATAAAGAGACGTTAATTACATTTAAATTCCCAATAAATGTTGGGCATATTTTACGGATCAACGATGATGATTGTCGCACTTGTTCCGGTAGGTTTTGGGTTTTCGAACGGATACAAAAACCCCCAACTACCCACTCTTAGGCACCACCACCATAACACCCAAACCCAGATTTAAATTCAATCAAAATCGGTCTCCAATTCCGAAAATGGAACTCGGTTCAACACAATTTTTTTTTCACCACTCTCTCTCTTCAATCTTCTTTCAAAGGACTTTCATTATTTGAATAATTTTTTACAAATATTACTTGATGCGTTATATAACTGGTTGTATGGGAAAATCAGATTAAATAGAAATGAATTTTGGCGTATAAGGGTTGGTTAATTCAAATTATTGGTAAATATTGACTACCATAGTTATGGCTAGGAACAAAAGGGAAAATACTTATAATTCCACTTTTTGGCCCATCTATTTTAATTCTGTCGATTGATCTTTATCAGTTGGTAATTGGATTGGATTTAAGAATGGAAGAAGTCGCCGTTGTGTCGTGATCGATCGTTGTTATAAGACCCTCTGTTTCCATTTTCTATTGGCTAAAAGAATTGCCCATGTTCTCATCCCTTTTTTCCTTGTATGTGTTTCTTTGACTTTTCGTTTTCATTTTGACTCCATCACCTGACAGGAGCTTCCATAATTACGTTTCGGTGTGTATTCGTAAATTTCACAACTACTGATCTGCTTCATCTCTAAAGTTTTAGTAACAATAATGATAGTGGCGGCGTCGCGACGCCAACAGAAACCTCTTTGTCAAAGAGCTGGCGCCAGACTTGTTGGCGACTGGATGTTTGTATGTTTTCCTTGTATGATTTGTGTTGGTTTTGGTTGTTGAGTTTTTTTTTCGTTCTGTTTTTGGTTAGAATTAGATCAATTGATGTGCCCCATCAAATCATGGCGTACTGTTGAAAGCTGTGAAATAAATGTTTTAACAGGAATGTCAACCAGACATGCACGGTTCCTGAATATTTGATTTCAATTTGAAATTCAAATACATACATACAGCTAGTGACAAAATACATACCTATATATGTAGTATATATATATATATATATATATATATAGTTGAATATATACAATACGATTTTGCTATGGGAAATTGAAAAGTTATACGGTTAAATAAAATTCCAGTTGCCGCAACTAAAACGAGGCGAAATTCTCTTTAGTAAATCGGCATTCAATTTCCAGTATTCACAATCCAGATACTATCAATTATATTAATTTTGTAAATGTTTAATAAGATTAATTAAATGGAAATCTAACTAAAGTTTGATCCTTTTCAACACTCAATCTTGATAACATTTGAGAAAATTCATCTGGACGAAATCTACGTTATATTCAAATAATTGTTGAAAGTGAACACCCTAAATAAACAAGCCTTAACATAGACTAAGATGGTGACGATTTTCATAAGCACCAGGCAATCATCAGTTGGAGGGGAAAAAAAGAGACAGTGTTTTGAATAGGAGTTGGCAAAATGAAAAGACCAGAACCTTGGGATACAGAAATCTGCAACACATCAAGTTGATTGCGCTTTTCAAAAGCACCATTCACTGTGTATTCCGTGAAATTCAATAGTTTACTAAAAAGCACTTTCGCGTTTATAGGAATAGCGCGGCAGCTGGGGTGCTGAACCTGCCGCCTTTTTCCTTTAGATCCACTCATACGGCTTCCTTTCAAACAATCAAACTTCTATATACAATTATTGCCAATCATAACGAGGAATTTTATAAGAACTTTCATGTATTTAGTGTTGTTATTGTTATTGTTTTGATACGGGGGCAGGAGCTTTGTATTGATGTTTTGATTACGGCGCCAAACCGCCGTCATCACAATCGCGAATATGTGTGTATGTATGTGTATGTGTAGTCCCCGTGGAAACGGTCCTGGCGCCGCTATGCTACGGCTTCTTGCCGAATTGGATTGCATCCCCCCAATCGACAAAAGGGGAAATACGAACTGGCGTCAGCGATCCTAGTTCTAGCCTTAATACGACGTTAGAAATTAAATCACATTGATTCATAGGAAAAATCGACCAAGAGACAAAACGGCGGAAAGTTTTCAGTTTGATAATACATATTTTCTTTTTCTTTTCTTTGTTACAGTTGGCTGCGATAATTGGCAAGAATGGTGGACTTATGATGGAATTTCTGGTAAGTATTTTAATAAACTGAATTCTTTACGTATCTGTTGTAATTTTCCAACTGAGAATCAACTATTTGTTATATTTCCCAAGCAGATCTATTATTGTTTTTATTTTTTGTTTTTTTGGTATTATTTCAACCTTTCACGATCTCTCCAAGACTGTCCAGTTTCTAGTCGATCCCTGTTTTTGTAACTCATCCTATTATCCCCGAAAGCTGAAGGGTTTCAGAGTTCAACTCCAAACAAAACATAGTCAACCGTTTCTAGTAGACTTCGTAAAGACCTTAATTTGATTAATGAATTTTTCAAATTACCTCAAAACAAACTATACCTATATACACGTATTTTTTTTGCTATATTTACATTTAGTTGTAGATATAAATGTTAACAAAATAGATGTGTTTTGAGGCGAAATTTTCCTTCAACTACCTGAAGCTATCGAATTAAATATTCAAACATTTCTCTCTATTTATGTTACATCGCATTTCTAGTGAGAGAAGAGAGAAACGTGGGTTTTATAGGGCTATAGAAAAAGTATTGACGACTGCTGGCTCGAAAATAACTTTAAGCTTCTCTATTCAACAAGAAAAAGTCGCTTATTTCGTCTTTATTTCCAATTATTTATAGCTTATTTATAAACTAATTAAAATGTCCAGTTTCGACGATTTTTCATTATCTGCCAGTTAAGTATACGCAGAATAATCGTGGGAGTTCTATTGATTGAATTCGAATAAAATTTGAGTTTTTAAATACAAAAAATCCCATACATATATATACAATCGAACAATAATAAATTTGGATTTGATGAGTATTTGATAATCCTATCAAATCGGATATTGTCGATGATTATCATTACTAACCGATATAGGAAACGTCCAAAACAACCATAATGGTAAGCCGCATACAAACAATTTAATCAGAAACTCAGTTCTCTATTACTGTTGATTACCTTTGACGTTATTCATATCATCATATAGCCAGTCTATTAGTAAAGAACTTTTTCTAGCAGGAAATTGAAAACTTTGTCCGCAACCAGTCGATGATTATATTGATAGTGTGTAGTATTCGGCAAATGATTTATTATTATTGGTAGGATCAAAGTGAAAATTGATTTCCATTTGCCATATCCTGCTATATCCAAACCTAACAAATTATTAAACCTAATAACATATAATAGAAAATTCGAAAAATGTTTCCAAAAAGCTAGAAATCCTTGTGCTTTGGTCAAGCATTAAAAATGACAAGTGTGTAGTTGTTTATTTAAAAAACATTGCAGTTAAGGGATGTTGTTTATTGAACAAGAACTGTATATTATGAACATGGACAGTACAGATGTGGTCCAACTCTTGTGTGACCGCACTTGGTCGGGAAAATCAATTTCCGGTCTCCGTACATACATATATATGTATGTAGTTGTATGTATTGTGCGTGTGTGTATAGGGGTGAAATGGGATAAAAGAAGGGATTGAAAGGGATTCTACCATTTACACTTTTCGCAATATTGCTGAGTGATAATTTCAAAATTTATTAGTAAATTAAAATGTATAGAAAAATTCGCATTCAAATAAACTGGACAGACTCGCGTATAACGAGCTCGTTGCAAGATAAACGTCGGCGTCGGTTATAGCGACGTTATATCTCTGTTTAGAGATAATTAAATTTTGTTGTTTTTATTGAATTATTTAGTGTTGATCGTTTTAAGGTTGTATAAAAGATTTAAGAAGTTTTTCAAAGATTTGGTAAATAGAGCCGTTTTTACAATTCTAGTCAGGGTTTAATTTTGTATTTCATGTAGGCAATCGTATAGTACATAGATAGCATTTATCTAGGTATTGTATATTTAATTATTCGCTAGTCTGGTTATACGGTAGAATTCACTGCAGTAAAATAGTAATAGTATGCTAGGAAAAATCACGAACATTCGTATTCTCTCTCTAGAGCCGTGATCTTTTATTGTAAATTTCGAGCACACCCCTCAACAAGCAAGATTAAATCGGGGGCAGGCGTGAATTGCTTTATAAGATATTCAAAAGTTCAATTCTACTGTTTTGTTTTACAACTGTTCTACAAACGACACGTATAATTCTCAGTATTTATTGGCCAATTTATGCAACGAACTATAGTTTAGAATAGAACTAGAATTAGATATCAATCCGCTAATTTCCATGATAGAAACCAACTGTTGTCCAATCTACCCATTTATTATAATAATAAAAGGGATGAGAATGTAAAATGGAACCATATGGTGTACTACTGGTTGGACTTTTGTCTCTTCAAATAGTAGAATAATGCATGAAGGTGGAGATGGTGGACAGCGGCCAGCAGCGTTGCTTCGATGTTTATGCATATTGGATGAGGTGTGCGCGTGCTTTTGACAGACTTGAAGCAAGCTCTTTATTTGATTTCCTCGTCAAAACTTTGTACGAACTTGCGGAATACACCTGCCAACATCTATACAAGACGGACGTATGTACAGGATGAAGGATAACGATATCCAACTTTCTGTATAGTTGAAAGATGCTATTTATTGATCGTAACAGGAAAACAAACAACAAACTGGTGGTGGTTTTTTTGTTGTTGTTGTTGTTGTTAAAATAAGTTGGAGTTGATTTTAATAATTCTATAATAATGGCAACATATTCGAGAATCTGAAGAATAGATCCAATTGGAAAATCACTTGTAAACAGATTTCATTTTATCCATTTAAAGAAGTTTCCAAGTTCGATCAACTAGCTTCTTACCTCTTTTTAAAATACAATAATGTAAAATATTTAAAGAATTCTCTATTATTCAAAGTAAAATCTACTTAAATTCCCTTAGGATATTATCAAGTTCTACTTGTCAATCGATAGACTTTTTCCGGAAGAAAAAAATCAAAAATTAACTTAATTAAAAAAGAAAAAAAATTTCCAAAACAACAAAAGTGAAAAGTTTGAATAGAAATGTATCAATAATTCAAGATTTTTGTAACGTACAGTTGCTGTCAGATTGCTGCAAAATTTCTGTTCGGCATAAAAATGAATTATTTAGATTGTTGATATCCTTGGAGGCTGGCAACATTTTTATTTAAACATTTACACCAGAATCACCCTCCTGAGTTGCTCTGGTAGACCTGGACAATAAAAGTAGGAAGAAAAATAAACTATATCACATATATGTGATGAAGGTTTCAAGTTAGATAATTAATGTATGATAAGGTGGAATATTTTAGAAAATTTGATTCATTCGAAATTTTGTGATGATGGATGATATAGTTAAGGTTATTTCCTCTTCTTATTCATACTTCCTTTTTATTCTCTTGTCGATTCCATTAAGCTATTCATGGGAAAATTCTCTTTTCATTTAGATAACTGAAACTGAAAGTTGCACCAACGTTTCATTAATGATAATAGAGATAATGATGTGCACTTTGAAAATAAAATGAATTGCAAATATTTTGAAAAACAATCAACAAAACGAAATGTTGAATACAATTGATTCCAATTGGATCGATTATCTAGAACGTCCATTATTCTAACAAGCCTTTGGAACGCGTGCCGATAATCCTCGCTCTCGACGATGATTTCACCAATCGAAAATTTGAAAGAGATTCTAGATTTTTTCGTTCGAAGGGTGTAGAAAAAAGGAATAAAAACTATACGAAACATTTAGCCAGGAAAACTGGTGGACGAAGCGATTTTCCGATACATAATTGCCATCGGTTCAAAGCCTCCCTCTCATGCCCTACCATAGACATAGCCTCCGAACGTGTTATTTTCATTTGTTCGATCACAATTGCTGTGTTTTTTTTTGACGATTTATGATGATAGAGATGGAAACGGTTACAGTGTAATTAAAAATATCGAGTTTGAATGCTTAGATCACCAGATTAAAACCGGAACGGGGGTTGGGCTGTTGATGAGATCACAACTGGATGATCTGCATTATTTCCACAATAACACGTTCTGATTAGGCTTGTAGGGTTATAAACAAGCCGGCAGGACGTGAGATATGTGCCGTTTGCATGCGATCCTTTAGTTATTACTGTACTACTACAGTTGGGGTGATGGCAGGTAGTTGCGTACATTTTCAAGCGGATCTCGAATTTTTCAGTGTTTTCATTTCCTCATTCTATATGCTTATCGTTGATTTAACAAACCGATTATTTACAAAGAACATTTCCGTTAATTCGAACAATATTAAAACACGAATCAAGGCACAATTTTTTTCTCAAACTGTTTATGGACGTCTTCGAAGTTTTCTATAATCTATGAATGAATATACATCCTTTTTAAATACCCAGAACTATAAGTTTACATGAAAAACATAAAATATTTTCCATTTTAATTAAGTAAAATAATTACAAACAAAATGGAACTGGAGAGACTAGTGCGGCAAAGCCTTTTTAGTTTTAAATTAAATTCCAAGGTTTTTTAATTGTACAGACGAAATATACGTGCACGATTGTATCTATTTTTATAAAACTCTTCCATCATTAATATGCACGAAAAAAGATGACCTCTGTTCAGTAACTAAATAACCTGAAAGACCCAATTAAATCGCAACGTGTTCTTGAAATAATTAATCGACTTTCCAATCAGACAATAAATCTATTTGTCGGTTAAGAAATGAAAATCGTTCTATCTAAGTTCTAACAGTGACAAAAAAATCCATTACAAGACTGGCGGCGATGCAAGCGTCCGTTTTCCTACGTGGTTTTCTGCAAAGTTGTGGCTTTCCTAGCTCCCGCCACCTGCTAAGCCGCTGCCAATATCTTTTATAGCCTCCTATCGAATTATTGAATTGAGGGCCAGACTTCGTTTTATCCTCACATACACACACACACATACGTGTAGACATACACATACATAGTATATAGAGGGTCCGTTCCTGTATAGATTAGATACGAGTAACTCGCCTGAAGGCGGAAAAATTTTTTTTATATTGCCTTTACCTTCTGGCAAACTGTGTTAAAACGGACTCACTCCTAGTTGATGTGGGTACACTATGCTGACAAAGTCACTTAGTTGCCAGGAAGAATGAAGCTTGTATGGCGAGTTTCGAGTTCCTACAGGATTCCTAGCGAGATTGTTGCATGATCCGACCGCACATATGACCGAGGTCTGCATAGCTTATAAGGGATGAATTTAACCCCAACTATAAAATGATTTTACGTATTTTTATTTTAAAAAGTAGAAGTTTGTTGTATGGGGGGGTTACTTACACTGATTATAAACAAATCTTTTCAAAGATATGAAATTTTGTCGTTGATTATAGCGTAACAAGACCAGCAAAAATATTCAAACTTTACAAAGTTTATGTTTATTATCTTTACGTGCCGCGCTATTGGAATTAGTAAGAAAGTTAACTGTCGTACAAGGATAAAGCAGTGAAAATCCTGAGCTTTTATAAAATGATCTTTATTTTATAATATTGACAATTTTATAAAATTTAATGGTGCAATATTTAGAAAAAGGAAACATTATAATATTCCTCTAGGCAATGATAAATGGTAGGAGTTTAGAAGGGATGTAATTTGGGACCTATTGATAACGAACAGGACATTATTTCGAATGGAAATGAAACCATAAATGAGCCCACTAACGGATCTATTAATATAAATAATTATGCCCACGTAACATTGCCGATTTATTACAGGGATAATCCCAACGGATGTTAAATCATTGCATCTATACAGTATTTGATTATACAATTGTATCGAATAAATAAACAACAAAATGATGGTATATCTTTGTGATCAATGAAAAATATAGAAAATTTAATAAAAATACCAGATTGACCAATAAAATAAAATAAATATCTCTCATTCTTTTTGTTGAGAGACAATATTTTTTTTGTGAGGAACGAAACTCTATAGCTTAATGATCGATATTTCTCCTCAATTTCTTTCAACTATTGTTCGTCTGTCTTAGCTGTCAATGGTGTCGTCATCAAGAAACTATCACCTGACAAAACAACATAACATTCCCATTAATCTTTATTAATATCTCAGTTCTTGACTTAAGTAATCACTGCCCAAAATCCATCTCAACGGTATTTCTCTGAATTGTTGGCAGGCCATGTCTAGAGACCAGACAATTTTGACATTACACTAATTCTCCATAGAACAACGACAGGTTAATGGAAATGTTTAATAAACAAAATATACATATATGTATGTATATAAGGATAACGAGGGAGATAGATAATGGTGTCGAGAAATGTGAGAATTCAACAACAATACGATTGTCCGAATGGACCGTTTAATTTTCGAATATAGGGCGTTGTTATTCACTGCAGTAACAAGAACGATGCCTCAGGCATAGCATCGTTCGTTTGACGTTCAATTCGAATAATAATCCAGTGATCTGTCATTGGGATAGAATATTATTATAGAGAACGGATGAACGAACTGAATATTCCTGATTTAATCAACGATACTGAATAGAAGCAAGGGACGATCTAGAAATACGCAACATATTCAATATTCAATAGACAAAATCCACTAATTACTTTGCAAATTTATCAATTCTATTTCGTTTCTGAAGTCGGAAAATTTCTGAAATTTGAAAGGGGAAAATGATGATACTTTCGATTTTTCATTATTTTTTGTTTTGTTTCATCCATTTGTGTTGTGGTGAATATGGTATTTGTTATAATAACTAAACAAAAGTCGGGAAAGCTTTTGTGGGAGGAGAACACCACCACCATTACGACAACCAACATTACCACCCTCGTTAAAATGATGATGAGCGGTCTGATCCTGTCTGACGTTTTATAATAGCCCAAATCAGTTTCATTACTCTATAGCAAATTATTCACTTGTACGAAATGAATATTAATGTCGAATTAATTAACAGCGTATTTTATTGCTTAAATACGATAAATATAGATTTATTTTACCCCCTTTTGTTGGATATAATCTATTAAAAGTCGGATACGCCTCAAACAATTACTTTCTATTATGTATATGTCGGCATAAGTATATTTGCATCTAATAGTTTGTTCAGTTGCATAAAGGAGATGTTCATAACGATGCCGCAATGCCCATTTGAAGTTTTCTTTGTTCAAATGCGAATAAAAAAGACGGATCATCTATTGAAGACAAAAGACAAGAGGCGGGGACCTTTACCGCTCACAGTACAGTTGAGTGGTGGTGGCCCATTTCATCTTCTTGTCCAAACTGGCTGATGTCGACGAAAGAAAAATGGTTTCGAAACGGAAAGGAAGACGTTCGTCGTCGCTGTGCTACTGACGATGTCTAGAATTGGTGGCGGTCCGCCGCTACCGTGTCACGCCCGTCCGTTGTTTTCAAACTCATTACGGTGTTTCCCCAACTTACTGACAAATGACGTGGATCGTGAAAAATGAAGTGGGTACGTCGACAACTTGATAAAAGACTTATGTTGACTCGTTCACTAAAGAGATCTAAAGAACATGGTCGGTGTCATGCAGATCGACTTTAATGACAGATAAAAGCCGAACAAAAAATAGACAGACAAACAGTGCGACAAGATAGGGATGTTTAAATGGGGAGCCATGATTTAATTGGACAATTTTGGACACGTGCTTCCCGGATTTTACTTACAATTAGGCAGGAAAGGAGGAAGAATACCCTCTAGTCAGAGTAAACTGAAGTGTGTTTTCTTCATTTCAGTATTCGCTTATTATTTCAGTCACACATTAAATATCTAGATTTGGTTGAAATTGATGTTTTTTTCGTCGAATTAATCTCATATTTAAGCTCCTTGATTTTATAAGTTTGTAAGCAGCTCGATCTTTATCAAGAAAGGAGTATAAACCCGAATTATAGACGCTTCTCAGTTCCTTGACTGCCACATCAATGAAACATTAACCCATTTTACTTGTTTTGAACCAAATAAAATTTACTGGAAGTATAAATTTCTCGTCCCGCCAATAATATGGCATTTATTCAATACACCAACACACGTATTCAATGTAAATGCAAAGACCTTATAAATACCAGAAAGTTGAAAAACAGAAATCAAGCCAACATACGAACAGATTTACTTTATAAGAAAGAATTGAGGAATTAGGTACAAGAAAATCATTAAGATTTATTGATACACACGCACGTGTGAGGATATTAAGTCAAAAAAAAAAACACAAAAATATCATAGACACATGTTACCACTCTTACTACGAAAAATCTTCAATATCATAGAATTTCTCGACTTTATTACTATAAAGTTCATCGTTCTTCTAACTACTCCATTACACCGTTCTCGGCTTTAATCGGAAAAATATTTCCATAGAAAATTTCCAATTTATAATAATTCAAAGTTTTTCTCAGCACCTTGACGACTTATTCCTGTTTTCGCATCGTTTATAGACTTCTTTACAGTTCAATTTCAATGTAATTGCTCAGGATTCACAAAGAATTGAACATATTTTTATTTAATAGTGGAAAATATATAAAAAAAAGAAAGCATAGAGGGTATGTAACATAAAATAGAAACGATAATAAATAGAATTGAAATTGTAAGGATTTGACGTTCAAACCTCCTGTGTACCTTAACGAGCTATTTAACCAACCCTCTGCCTGTCAACTGGCTTGACTGTAAATTTACTAGTTGAGGTAGACAAGAGAGTAAGAGAAAACTGGTAAGAACTCTCGCTCTCGACACGACAAACGGGATTTAAAAGCTTTAAGAAATCTAGGCGTGCTTATTTCAATGCAACTACATTAACTTGGATTTATTAGAGCGCTTTTTTCTTCTTCGTTCAGTCTTCTTTTACTTTGTCATTTCAGGCAGATTTATTATAAGACTTTTTAAATTCATCTAATATACAAGAAAATTTACATAATGAAATAGTTCTAATCGAATAATTTTATAAAGAAATAAGAAAGATACGGTTGTCGGTTCAGTCAATTTTTGAAGAACTTTTCCTAGTCTGTCATACAAGAAGCTAACATTTCATTATAAAAGTTCAGGTAAGGAGAGTTGAAGCTTTTAGTATTCATACAGCATAAGACTTATCTTCCATGTTTGTCTATCTTCTTCTCCAACTTCTTCATTCGTAGGATAGTTGGTGGAGACGTAGGCAATGAGTTGGTTATCTCTCAAAATTCTCTACTCGAACGTAACTAATTCAAGTTTGAGACCATTGTTTTCTGTTTTCCCTCTTTTACTCACCAATGGACTCAACTCGCCGACAGAATCGTTAACTCTTTTGTCTACATATCTTTGTATTGACTTCTATTCCTATCTCTTTTATTCTTTTCCGATTGGACGTATATGTAGGTGTGTAGGTAGAACTTCTCCAACTTGAACATAGTGATTATCACCCGATATTGGTTCACTAGTTTCCATCAAATGAATGTAAGAATTCAGAATCGATTCAACATGCCAGTATTTCAACTGTTTATTTGTTAAAATGTGCGCGATAAGCACGATTTACTTAACCTACACAACCCTTGTGAAGCGTTTTTCTTGAGCGTTCAGGCTCGTTAAGATAACCAAGTAGGGATGCAAAATGGACTGAACAACGACAACGACTGAAACTACAAGACGAGCCAGAAATGATCTTATCGCACAGTCAACGATTTTCCTGTTTGGGAAACTTATAGTCATTTCGAGAAAAACAAGAAAAAAGCTACATATTTTTGATTTTGTTTATAGTAAATAAGATATTTTGAAATGATGAAGTAGTTCAACGAAAAAATTATGAAGTATTATGGTGTATCTGTGTAGAATTACTCGATATCTGGCCAGTTGATGTGGTCCTTAGTTCGCATCGTTCGCAATTCCGTTTGATTTAAGCCGCTTTCAGGCAGATTACTCCGCCAATGGAACGGTCGCCGCAAAGAGATGATCCTACCATAATTTAAAGAGTTGCGAACGAGAGACGTCGGTTCGTAGTTTTGCTCCGTTTCTGGTAACAAACTGTGTGTTGTCGTCTCACTTTGCGGCTTGAGAACGTTCAATCTCAGTCGGTTGCGTACAGGATCTCATAGACCCAAACTCATCTCAATGCTCTCCCCCTTTATCTTCGTTTCAAATCACACGATCCGCGCCTTCGAATAGCTTTATTTACTTACCGGAATAACTCCATTGCCACGAGAGCTTTTTAACCCCCGCCAGTTTTACATGGGCGTAAATTGCATGTTGAATTGAAAATCGGTATGCTGGCAACGATGACGACGGTAACAGCAATGTTAGGAAAATGTTGGGTAGTCTAGCGGATGAACGTATCTGCCACAGGACCATGTTAACATTTCTCACGTTCCGGACACTTTTCAATGGGAAAGGATCGCCATTTTAAGCACAATATTTCTTTACCCTATTACTAGAAGGGATGTTGATGGTGATGGTCAGTGTTCCCTGGCTACATACACTAAATTGGTTCTAGTACTTGCTTGAAATATCTCCTACCTTCAAGTTTATAGACTAGAAGATATTTTATATTTCGTTCTAATAAATCTACTCAATATTAGAAATTTTTGTTGATTTTTCTATCTATTGTTATCTGAAAAATGATCAGATATGTATAGAGAGGTGTCTTTTCTTTTCAAATATACAGAGGCCTTCTTCAGTTATATATCGTAAATTGACAGTATTTTATTGAATGCGGTATAATACAGTTCGTTTTGATGGCATCACTTATTGATTGAAAAAGTCTATTTCCTCTGAAAAGGAATGCCTCCTTTGAAGTTTGACTCCAGCGTAGCACTCGTTACGATCACGTTAGTTTAACATGAACGTCTCACCGCTCGTCTTATCTTACCCCATACCATGCCCGTTTTCATCAGTATTATATCAACAGAAAAGAAAAATATCCGAATACAAAACAACAATTTCATTGATACAGAAAAAAATTTAATTTTACTCTCTACGTTTTACAGGTCCTGGATATTGGGGATTGATGAATCCTCAATGGAATATGTGCTCTAAAGGTCGCCGACAGTCACCAATCAATGTAGAACCCGACAAACTTCTCTTCGATCCTTATCTTAGACACATCCATTTAGACAAGCACAAAGTAAGTTAACTCTAGTCTATAAATTTTTTCCCTTTTCGGGCAGATGTTGTGGCTTTTTTCCACTAAACCTAATTACAAGAATGGAACAGAAATCTGAATGGAATTTCCGACATTCTCTTGGATAAAATGTAGAGAGTTGGGGAAAAAAATGAGGGGTAGGGGAAGTGGAAAAAGCCCAAAACTGAACCACAACCCCTAAATGACTGATTGTTTCTCGGGGCGATTATTTTTTGTTATTTCGTCCGGGTGGTTTGAATAGAACGACGACGTCAGTTAACTTGCGACGCCCAACAAAAACGAGAGATGTGATTTAAACTGTATATAATGGTTTTGATCATTAGCACGGGCGTCCCGCAAAGCGAACAACCCACTGATTGAATGATAGATGACCTTAGAACATCTCTGATGCTTTTATCGTTCAGGTCTTATTATGTTTGTCGGACCCTATCATTAATACTTTTGATACATTTCTAAATATTCTATTTAAATAAAAAACATTTAGTTATTTTTGTTTTATTTATTTACTTTAGGTGAGTGGTACGTTACATAATACAGGTCAATCATTAGTTTTTCGCGTGGATAAAGATACAAAACAACACGTGAACATATCTGGTGGACCATTGGCCTACCGTTATCAGTTCGAAGAGATTTATATTCACTATGGTGTTGAAAATCAACAAGGATCTGAACACCACATTCAAGGATATTCGTTTCCTGCTGAGGTGAGTAGGTATAGTATAGAAATATCGAAATCAATCAAGTATAAGTAGACGTTGTGGGGGAGAATGTAGAGAAATATAAGGGGGTGTTGGTTTGAAAATCAATGATGTTTAAGGCGAGAGTTAGTCGAGAGCAGTGATGGAAGAAAACCGATTTTAGCTAAAGGCACGTGAAATGTTAGGGGGGGGGGGGGGTACAATGAATTCGTCTATTAATTGCAATATTTATGTAGTCGAGTAAGGTAATGAGAATTGAATTGGACGATAGCGTGTTGTAATTTAATTAGGAATTTCTCCTAGTGTGCATCATATAGGTATAGGTAGTTTCAATGTATTTGTATCATCTATCAATACTTAAAAAATTTGTTCCGTTAATTAGAAAAACTGGATCGATTGTTTGTTTGATAGAAGTATTAAAATACGCAATTGTGCCCTTCATACAAATATCGAAATATTCAATTAACGGTCATAAATCATTTATAAAATTGCTATACCAATTTTAAGTATCATTTTCCTTGATTTCATCGCAATTATCGAACATATAAAAATCTATTGTCACGCACAATTTCAAACCATATAAGTATTATTCAACGCTAGTCAAATAAATAATAACGTATTCAATAAATAAATGATTGATGAGAAGGGTTTCAATTTTAGTTTGTTATGTATAGGTATGTTTTGTTATTATTTTCACCCATACACAAAAGTGGAAAAGAAATCAAAACCAATCGAGAAACCAATTTCGCTTTAATACAATTAATTAATTATTATCAATATATTGAAGCTTTTTGAACAATTTTTGAATTTAAAGTGGTAGTGATTGCTCTCAACCACCTTTTAACCTCCCGGAATCTCTATCTATTGTCAACGTAACATTTGAATTCTCACTCTTGCCCCATCTCTGCCGCATTTAACTGTCAATATCAATCATATTTAGTGAATAATATAAACCTATTCCATACTTTTTCTATCTCTCTCTCTTCGTCTGATATTATAATAAATCTACGCTTTTATATATTTTCGAACTGGAGTGTATTTATCGGCCAGAGACCTGTCATCAATTTTATTTGATTTCTATTAAATTACAGTCAACGTTTTTTTTTCCCTCATAGGTGCTGATAGTTTCTAACAGATAATTTTTAGGATATTCTGTGCAATGTTTGAAGAAATTTGAAATTCTGACGTCAAACAAACCTTCGAGAAAAAAAATATATAAATTTTAACTGTAAGGGTACGGATATCTCGTTACTTAGAACATTTCACCTGACCAAAACACTACATCAAACTGTCTAAAAACTCTGATGTCTTATTTAACATTCTTGGCACGCAGCAGAAATAACATTTCGATCTTATATATTCACTATATATATAGTATGTATAGTAAATTTAGAAGTTGTTTGATGATCGTAATCCAGAATTTCAAAAATCACATTGCTATCGGCAATATAGAGATGGAGAAATTAAGAATCAGTAAATATTTACTTAGAAAATCATTAAAAAAAAAAAGAAAAACTTCTTCTTCAAGACACCAATTTTTTATTCTGGAAAATTCCGGTTATTGTCAACAAAAAAAAATCTCCTTTATTGTGTTTATTTTGGATACATGTGAAGTTCTATACAGATAATTAGTTTGAAAACTTTTGATACAAGTAACCGTCAATTTTATATAACAAGCGACAATTTTTTCCCCCCCACATATTTGTTTGTTTGTTGTTATTTCCGGGATTTTTTTCAATTGATATAACATTTTCTACTTCATCAATCAGGAAATTTTCTTTCTACAGGTGAAAATATAACAGATGCTTTCACGTTTGTGAACACAACTTCACGTAAATGTTGTTCAATTAGACAAACTTGTATCTTGTATATTGACATTTAATTTAATTATCTACCTTTACCAAAGATTCTTGTTGTATAGTTAATGCATTAGAATTCGCTTGATTCAATTTAAGTGTAGCTTCTATCATTAATTTTATACTAAAATCATATACCTATATAGCTTTTATTTATAGATATTTGAAAGTTCATATTTTCTCTTTCTATGCTTCTCTATATTCATTTTTGATGGTTGAAGTAAACGGTGAATCGGATATAACTTTGAAAAGAAGAAGAAAACTGTACATTACAAAAGAAAAGATTCGAGACTAGAATTTTCCATTAGCAAAGTTGAATAGACCTTATGTAACAATACATCTACCCTCTAAGTGGGCTTATATTACAATTAAGGTAATAATTATGACTGTTAATAGAATACTGACAGTCGATTGATAAAACCTAAAACAACGAATGGCATTTATCAATGTAATACTTAACCCTAAACCATCTTGCAATCTTTCAATTATAAACTGCAAAAAAGGAGGCATAAAATACAGATAGAAATCAGATAATTCTGTTCATTGTGTACGAGTTACAGTTACAATAATAAAATTGGACTTACTATGGTCGTTATAAGCGAGTTACGATCATTTACTTTTACAGTTACGTGATACGTTGTAACTCGCCAAAGACTTTATATCAGGTCAAGCACCATATTTTTTTATAGCTATAAGTAAAATATTCCTTACTATTTAATCGTAGTTAAGTAAAAATTTATGACAATTGACTAGAAGATAGATATGTAAGTTCGAAGAACTTAAGATTCAAACTTGACGATTATTTTATCTTAATTTTAAAACTTTTTAAATTAAAGAGGTGTCTTCTTTTCATATAATTTATCTACTTGGAAAAATAATTTAATAAAACTTGTTGGAGATATGTCATCTAAATTTCAACAATAGATTGTTTTCTTTAATGATTTTTCTTTGAAACTCTCAGTTTTTCAGTTTTATTCGATTCTGTAAATTACAAATCAATCAAGACGGTTTTTTATTTTCCATTACTTTTCGTTGTTAACTTGGGATGTAATTATTGGGATTCACGGCAAAATCATCGTCAACGAAGACTGTTTTGACAGTTGAACGGTATTCTGTCAACAAGTCCTCTTCAAGTCTTTGAAAAATTCTATGATAAAGCTGATCTTTTCGTGGCATAGTTCCTTTAGGGATGGAGCAAAACAAGTCGGCGAGGACTACATACAAAATACCAAAGTCCTCATTGACGTTCTACACAGTCAGTGAACATGACAATGACAATGATTTACAGAAGTTGCTCTCACATGAACACAATCCTGAAGTATAAAAAAATTTATTAGATTTTGTCGTAAATGTCGCAACCGATTTGAAATGAAAGGATAACACAGTGAATCCTGAATGATAAAGGAAACAACAGATTCACTTTAGAGAATTATCACTTTTTCTTCGTCTTTTCTCCTACACATTATTCGGTTAACTGTTTCTATCTCTCTATCTATATATATATTTGTTGGTGTTTCATAAGTTCAAGGGTCGGTTAGTTGTTTCTGTCCTGTTTCGGTTATATTGAATATCTGAGAGGAAGATATAAGAGAATTGAGGGAAAAATCTTTATACTCAGACTAACCATATATCTATCTTGAATATGTGTGTGTGTGTGTGTGTGTGTGTGTGTGTGTGTGTGAGTCAT
The DNA here is from genome assembly GCA_037464855.1 of Iselma pallidipennis. Taxonomy (NCBI): domain Eukaryota; kingdom Metazoa; phylum Arthropoda; class Insecta; order Coleoptera; family Meloidae; genus Iselma; species Iselma pallidipennis. The sequence goes on along the minus strand of JAZBHA010000072.1, from coordinate 71,160 downwards.
CCGGATCTACTGAACACGACTTATTGAATTTCTCGAAAAGTCAACCAATGATGGACTGGGATATAAGTATAGATGTATCTATTCTATGTTATTACTTTATACTCATCGATTTAGTTTTCCTTTTTGTATATGTATATATGTATATATATACATATATAAAAGACGACTGATTCAACTAGTACACTATGTATATGATACGTACATACATACATATTCTATAGGAGAGATATCAAGACGAACATAATACACATATATACAAGAAATACGAAAGAGAATCTCGGGGACATTCAAACAACTGCTCATAAATATTAACAATAGATAGCTTGAGTTATAGTTTATTTGATTACAGAGGCTTTCAGAACGATTGCTTTTCAGAAAACTTGCAAATATAACCAATTCCCGATATACTACCTATATATCTATATAAAAGATTGAATATTTTATAATAAATTGTTTTTATCGTTGAAAATTTACAGATACAACTTTATGGATTCAACAAGGAACTCTACCATAACATGTCCGAAGCCCAGCATAAATCTCAAGGAATTGTCGGCATATCACTGATGGTACAGGTAAGGTATCGGATTCATTAAATGTTTAAAATAAAACTGAGAAATAAACATAGAATTTCTGTTCTGTTGGGTTTTTTTCGCTCTCAATTTGAAATAAAACTGGAAATTTCAATATAGCCCAACACTATTGTCGATTGTTTGTTTCAGCAACATTACCGCCACCATTTCACTCGACATTTCCGCATTTATTCCGACTCTCATTTTAGTTTATGTAGTGACCACTATTGCTATACCACCCCATTTAACCAACTAAATAACACGTGCACATATATAGTGTTTCAAATTCCTTTCATTTAATAATGCACCACCAGAAAACATCCGCATTTACTGGTCCTAGTAGAACAAAGGAATCTATAATTTTTCCACTAATGTGTCCTTAATATTGTGGGCCCACCACCCCACAAAAAACCGTTGGAATTTTTTAATTTTGTAAAATATCTAAGTAACTGCTACATAGTTCGATTATGTACCAGCCAGTTTGCAAAGTGTGGTCTTCTTTCCAACCAACTGAATAGTTTAAATATGCATTTTCTGCATACTTTCATAAATTACTGTTATTAGTTTTACTAAATAAAGTTCATTTATTAACAATTGTCACGTAAAACTCTAAATTCTTATATTAATTTTTGATTCGTGTACTTTAGTTATTAACTAGACGACATTAACTGAAAAAATGCTGTAGTTTTCCCATTATAATTTTCTAACAAATTCATGCCTGAAACCACTCGAGAGTGTTAATTTTCACTTGAAACTAACAATTTTAAATAATGTTAATGTAACGAGATTACTCTTGAATCACGAAAACACGACGTTAATTTGAAAGATTTAATTTTCTCAAGTAAATAAAAACGAACACTTTTTACAAATGGAAATGAATTCCTAGCTATTACTTGTGAATTTTTAATAATTATACAGGAGTTAGTCTGCAGATTCTGGACATGTAAATTTGGCAAAGCAAAGAGACTTTATTTATTTATTTATTTTGTAAAACATTAGGAAAATACACGTCATATCCCTTATTAATTAAAATTTTGAAACAGGACTCATACCATTCATGGAGAATCCAATCCCAATAAGTAATTTAATTTAAAAGTATTGTGGCAAGATTTTCTAAATTCAAAATATTCAGTGTCGAAATAGATTATAAAAGACGCAAAACTGATTGAAAAGCTCTAGTTGTTTTTATTGCACAAAATAGTTATCCTTTGTTTTTACTATACTGTGTGTATTTCGTTTTTAATTTTCCATAAAGCCGTTTTGTTTTCAAAACGCCTAGCGTTAATTAGAGGGAAAATCAAGACCCCATTACAAAAGAGAGCCCTTATCGACTGAAGTTAAATCTTTGATACAATCATCTCAGAATGAGGTCGCAATTTTTCACACTCGTTGTGTACTATAAATAATAAACTTGTGTTAGTGTTGTTGTAATATTTTTCCTCTTTTCTATTATGTGGTTGTATCAGTCTTTTCTTTTTTTTGCTTTTCCACCATTGTTGGCACTTTTTAAATTGTTAATTCCGTTAAATGAACGAGATTTATCAAAATGATAACAGATAGCAACAAGGCACTTATGTTTTTAAATTAGTCTAGGGTATAAGTTGTATATTATATGAAATGTGGGGGATGGAATATACAATATATGTATATGTGGCGTGGTAATGTTGAAAACGAGTTGAAAGTGATTTCAGTCACGCTAACTGTTATAAGGTGGATACGTGAACCTATGACTGCTTTGTATTTGTCGTGTTTAAGTGTGTTTATGTCTGATGTAAAGCTAGCTAATTTCTAAACAACATCCTGTCTATTAACATTTAATTATTCAATGCATTTTTTTTATAAATAAATAAATAAACAAATAAGTAATTGTTAGAAAAAATTGTTTCAGATTGGAGACACCCCGAATCCGGAATTACGAATAATCACTAGTGTTTTTAATAAAGTTCAATTTAAAGGTGAGTAGATTTAAAAAATTTAATTATAGTGTCGTTGTATTCTTTCTACTGTGATGGTAGGGTCTATAAACAAGCTTGACTTATGGCTAATTATACAAGAGGTCAATCATTTCAGTCACGCCACCCACCCCTTATTTTCACATACACACATACACAACCATATATATATAGAAAGTGAACCAACTCCCGGATTTTCTTTCCACATTTGTATTATTTATGACACGGCATTTAGATGAACTAGTTCGCGTGTCCCCTACCATCTGCGTGGCAACACTTTTACAATAATGAAAATTTCTTCGTTTTTCTATCATATTTCTTCATTCTGTTTGAATTTTCCTAAAATAATCTATTACACCCATTAAATATCCATTAGTTTACAGTATTTCCTTAAAGAAGTCAACACTAATCAGTATCACCACATTTAATCGAAAAACAATAATTATCGATGCACATCAATGTAATAATAATACTTTTGGGGTCGGGAATAAGGGTGAATGGATCGATTCCAGTGGTCGGGGTGGTTGTATCGTCCATTTATCAAATGATTCTCTGTCACCGTTACACTTCCGAAACACTAAACACTATCCATTTAGACCCTGACGACCCCATGCTCTCATAAACCGATATCATAATTAATAACAAACAATACGACAATTCATTCAAACTGTGGTATTGTAAACAATACCGTCCAATAGGGGATAGGAAACCACAAAACGCCCCCAAAACAGATAAATCCGGTCTTTACCAAAACCCACAAAACTAAAAGTTAACTAGAAACAAAGCTCGACTAATTAAATTAAATCGTAGTTGTATTCAAACACATAGTTTTTTTTTTGTTGTGATTTTTTATTACTATATTATCGGTTGGAGTTTAGTTGTACGAAATTGCTATTCACTCGAAAATTCCGGAATCAGGTGTTAACTCTGTTATTATCGAGCTGAGCCCACAATTAAGCTGAATGCTTAATGTAGTGTGCCAGCTAAATGGTTGATGTTCGGTGAGCTCGGTTGCATTAATCATATAGAAGAGTAGTATAAACTCTTGCTCTAGGTATTATGGTATAGCAGTATTTGTGAAGGACCGAAAAATCTGCATGAATGATGGGTGGAATTGTCGGTGATCTTCCACTTTTACATTTAAAAGTTATTAATCATCAAATAATAATAGAACAATTTATTCAGAAGGTTATTATTTACTTTTTGTATATTTTATATTATGAATTTTTGTTTTTGAAAGAGTCTCTATATTGATAACAATAATTAATTGTGATATTGAATAAATAAAATTATCTTTGTCATTATCAAGAGATATACACTGTAGAAAATTACACAGATAGAAGGGAGGATGTATTCATTGTTGGATTGTTTAATATTGTAGGATTTCGAAATCATAGCTAACATGGAGCATCAATCCGCTTGAAGTGGTTGAAATGGATATGTAGATACGTGAACATAACTCGTGCCAATTCAATAATGTAAATTAACGGCAAGCAACTTTGTAGCTAACTAGTCGTACCAGATGCATTTGAAACGTATCTGATATCCGTACCGTGTTCAAACAAAATCTACCCCCTTCACGATTATTTATAGAAAAAAATAAGGAAATTATTATAGAAATGGTGAATTTGAGTGAAAGATTATTAAAAATGTATGTTCAGCGATATAAGTGCACCTCGGGATGCATAAAAATCTCCAAGTACTCGAATTCGATAAAATTACATTACAGCACAATAAATTGTAATAACTGTAGTGTAAAATGCTTGACAATGTTCAAAATTTTAATATCTACTGAAAAGAAAAGAAAAAAGACAGTGATGGTGGCAATACAGAAACTGGGGGAATATTATAACGTAAAAACCGACTGGGCAATGTGGACGACAATACAACCGACTACGTTATCGCTTTTGAAAAGAAAAGACGCCCATCCGGCCTATATAAATGTCTCCGTCGACATACACTATACAACATTATGTGCGTCATTATTATGTAAATAAATGCACAATCTTAATGTCAATAATAGAATTCGTTCAATTTGCATTTGAATAAGAATCATAAGTTACTTGCCAAGACATGACTGAAATGGGCCGCATCAGCAACTGATGCAATATATATATACGCATGCTATATTTTTATAAGCGTACTAAAAATGTACATTAATTCTGTCTTTTTTCCCTACTTTTGCCCCTTAAATGAGTTCAATTCAATTGTATCATTAAACAATGGAATTTTAGATGTTTTAGTGGTGAAATTGGCATAACCAACAGGCGTCCGTATTTGATAGTTGTGGTTACAAGTTGGCATGTCCGAAATTAGTAGTCACCAACCACAATCTCATCACGTATTAATAACCCAAATTTGCAAACTGTCGTAATCTCAGAGCGTCGATTAAAATTTGCTTGAATTAACAACAAGAAATATGGATACAAAACACGTCACAAAATAACTCGTTACCATTATCCAGTGTCCAGTTTTATACTTGACAATCATAAAAGTAATAATCAATTATTTGGAAAATTCACTGTTCTTAGAAGATCTCATCTAAATTAAACATACTTTCTTGGCGGTTCAGATATTTGGGTTTCTAGGTGTTGATATGGTCGACGTTATTAATCGAATTGATTAAAGTGGTCTCCGGTCAATATTAATTGAGTCCGTTCTTGATTACCACGAAAATCCATTGGTGGTGTCGACTGACTACCCTCGTATAATTGTGGAATTACATTGCGGTATTCGCTCCTTCAGCATGATCCGATTTCATCCCTGCTGATTGTAGTTTCCCTTTGTTACGGATAATATGTAACATCCCAATTTGCTTTAAACCAACAAGAGTCTTTTTCCAAACGTTTATAAAAAAAAAGAATCACCTAAAATACCCAGTACTGTCCTTTGGCTAGAATCAAGCTTTTGTTTGTTATATGAACGTGTGTATACGCTTATATGTACTTAGTGATGTTTTTATATGTGTGTAGGTGTCCGTTTTTTGATTTGTGCTGTAGAATCGAGCTTCCTTTAGTAAACATTCCCGGATATATATTTTTTTAATGTTTGCGTGTCGTTAAAACTCAGTGAAAAATGGTGTCGAATTCCGGAATGGGGGGTTGTTTATTGGTCGAGCTAAGAGCGTCGCTATCTGCACTCAGCAATGGTATGATTTACTGGCCGATATAGACGGCACGCCGCCACCACCAACACCAACACCAGCACCGTGTTCTGGATAACACTGACGATTTATGGCCCGCCGGCACTAAAATAAACCCGATTTTAATTATCGTAAGCATTAAAATTAAATAAAAACACCATCGTCCAGAGATATTACGACAAATGGAAAAACAACTAGTCATATTACAAGTCGTACTTTAATTATGGAAGTATTCGTATGGCTATGTTGTTTATTACTAGAAAATTCGTAATAGAAATCTGCTAGTATATCTTGAGGCTTTGAAAAATCGACGTTGATTGCTGGAAATAAATTTCTAGTCAAGACCACTCAGTAATGGTACGCGATTTTTCATAGCCGGTTTGCCCGGCGCATCCACCAAAATTGCAATAAAACTCCATCGAATTCGGATCATTCCAAATAAAATATAATTAAATAAAACTAGTTACCCGTTACCATTTTCTATTACAATCAGTATTAATTTATTAAATTTCACTATAAATAATGAAACATAGAGTTGCTTAATTATTAGGCATCATGATTATGAATGATAAAATTTGCTGAACTTTTACGATATTATCGCGCCTTGCTGCCGAAAATCCTGTTGAAATGGTCACACAAAACGTTTTCCGCTATATATTTGTACGTGACAACAAGACCCATTTTCGTTGGTAGTGGTGTTGGTGGTAGTGGCGATGTCAGTGGGGGTATTGAAAAGTGGTATTTGTAGACATACATATGTGTATGAGAAGGACCGATTATATGTGAACGTCTATGTGTGTGTGTTGGTGTTAGTCCTGGTACAATGTGACAATGACAAGTTGGCCGTATATCCCTTCGGACCACTTGAACAAATACGCTTAAACTGACGCAACCGACGCCGTCGATTGTTATTTATACTTATTTACGTTTTAGCTGAACACTTGGGACTGATTGATTATTGTTCAAACATGTGTGCAATCGTTATGAAATCATTCTCCACTGTAATTTTCGATGAGAGTTGGTTGGGTAGAATGAGAAGGGGCGCATTAAATCTACCATCATTACTAATGGAGTGGGCAATGTGGTAGGCCATTCCAGGTGCAATTATAACAAATTCCATTTTATGTGTATTTGACATTAAGTACCTGCTCGAATAACAGCTTCTCTCCCGTTTTCGACTCTAGTCTAATAGAAATGTGACATTGTTGCAACTTACTAGTCAGTTTAAAATTAATAAAACATATAGGTATGCATATATGTGTGTATGTCACTTTAAAGAGACGACGAACAAATGCACCGCCACCGCCACCACTACACCATCACAATCACCGTTGTTGTCGACATTGTCATACAAAAGCCTCTTTGTTCCGACAATCCGATTACCGGTGGCTTGGCACCTCTACTTCCGCAATTCTAAAGTGTGACCCGAAGAATCAATTTGTACGACTCGGCTGGGTTACAATAGTTGTTTCTAAACGACTACGACCATTTGTAATAATACTAATAATAGTAATAATAATAATAGTATTAGTATTGGTCTAACTTGTGCAATTATTCTACCGTTTTGTGAATCTACTTCCAAAAACGATCTATGCAACCGATCTGTGGTGATTCGTTTGATATTAGAGAACGGCGCGGGAAAGAGGGTAGGGGGACGTGGAAGTAGAATAGGGACAGTTATAGTTTCAGAAAAGCTACAGAGTTTTGCCCTACTATTTTGGTTATAAAACTGAAATCAATTCAAACAATAAAATTTTATTACAACTTGAGGAAAATTCGCGAGAAATTCTCAATATTCAATACATATATGCCCAAATATACCTATGAATTTATAGTATTTTTTTGTATCAAAACTGTAAAATTTTTTACGGTAAAGGAAATACTCAAAATCTATATCAATAAGTAGAAAGAATATTAAATGTAATGAAGGGGGACGATAGGAATAGTTAATTTTAAAATTTCGGTATTTATCTTTGCCAATGTTAGGAAAAATCTTTCAGTTAATCGTATAATTTTTCTTGAACAAAAACAAAATCGCAAACCGGTCGGTATAATCAATTCACGTGTGTTTGGTTGGTAAGACTGTAGTTGTAATGGAAAAATAAATCACTCAACATTATAAATATATATTTTGTGAATAAATTCACATAACGATAGTAGTAGTAGCTGGTGTGTGGTGACGGTAATCCCTTCTAGTCCGGATATGTATAAGATGGGTGAACGAAAACCGGCCCGAGAGAGAACAACCTCCCCCCTCTGTTTTGCATTAGTCAGATTGCTCGCGATCTGTCTGCTAGATAATGGCCATCATTTTTAAGAGGGTTGAATCTGAACGCAACAACCATTTGTAAAGGCCGACGTGTTGCTATTTATTCAGTTGACAAAGCAGCAGTCCCTGTGCACTGTGTGTGTGTGTGTGTGTGTTGTTGGTGTTGTTGTTGTTGTTGTCGTCGTTGCTCCTACTTCGACTGCTACCATCCCTGCTCCATTACCGGGTGTCAGCTGTATGTGGGAATTGCAAGATGAACAGTCGACTGATGATCTATCCATGCATGATCACCGACAGTCTACATAGATTTAATCCATTGGAGATTAGCACCTGCTTGTGGTTAGGGTTGACTGATGAACAAACTGTCATATGCAAGTGAAACAATCCTATTCTTGATGTCATCGGAGTTCCAATACGAACAATCAAACTATTTGTATTGGACGAAGTTTGAGAATCTCATCTTACGTTTCATTTAAATGATTGACAATACACGTCACAAATTGCCACCTTTTAATTAATATCCGGACGAAAATTAGATCACAAACTTGGAAAATTAGTGTGGAAGTTGATCAAGGAATTAGCTACTTTTACATTTTCTAGAAACTTATTGAAATTTTCTAACTGATAGCCGGCGTTAACTAAAATTTTATGTTTGATCTTCAAGAACAGAAATCTTGATCCCAGTTCAGTATTAATTAAAGAATAGTAAAATAACTAAAGATAGTTGGTTGAAAAGATAGTTTTCGCAGTACATACATACACTAATGTGAAAGTTAAGGCTAAATCTTATTAGAGAAAGAAGCAAATTTGTCGCATGTACAGAGGAAACCCTAATATCAGCACTTTTTCATCGTATACGGGCACATAATACCAGAGCCGGCGTAATACGATAAGCGAGGTAGGCAAGGCAAAGGGGCTCCAGAAAACTGAATAGGAATAGAAAAATTAGGACTATAGGGGCGCTAAACACCCTAGTGCCGGTCCTGTATAATACAAACGAAATGGAATACCTGCAATCAGTAAATCTAAACAAGCATGTATTTAACAGTTCCGATACACTGGTAAACAAGTTGAAATCTCATTGCACTTCATAGATTTCCAAATGGACCACTAACTAATGATGATGCAATTCCCATGACACACAGCATCAGCAATAATACCCCTTGACAAACCTAATGCACATCTGCAACGTATCGAATGGAATTTTCGACCAAATCTCATCCGGTATTATTCGATTTTGGTTGTGTATTTCAAGAGACAAGAAAATATCAAGACAACAAAATATTCCTGTACATTAAGAAACCATGTTGTATCAAGATTACATCTTGATGATTTTAATAACAAATCAGTTGAATGAATTACAGATTAGTATTAGTCCTATCTATAAGGACAAGATGCAAAAAAATGCTCGTTAAATATTTATCTCGCTTTGAAGATTTTACAAAGTCACCGGATTTAATGAGTATCTTTTAAATATGAATTTACATAATGTATGCACTTTGATACGCAAAACAAGTTCCCGTTACACAACTCGTTTGAGTTGTGAATTCGATTGAAAACTTAAAACTAACAAAATTAATTGTTTGCATCACAAATTAACACACAACCACCGTACAATACAAAGATAACAGCAATTGAAGTTGAACAAAGATGGAATGAAGTACCTAGTTATAGTCAGTAATAGTAGTAAATCCTGAAACAGAGACGCACCCTTTACCCTCTCTGTTACTGTCTCTTTTTTTTTGTGGGTTCCCTGTCTTTGTTTTATTGACTCTTTGGTTTGCTGTATAATTAGCAGTGATCACGACATAAGATCATTACAAAACAGACAGACTGATGTGTAAAATAGAAACGTAAAGTAAAACGGGCGAAAATGTAAATGGGAATTCTATTTGAGGTTGGTAGGTGATTAAAAGTATTTCCACACCCTCTTATCATGTTCTTAGTCTTTATGGTTGTGTCCACAAGAAAATATTTCGAATGTATCCCTTTTTATGAATCAACCACAAAACATTTTACAATAAAAAGATCGTTTTACTATCAAATGCAACGATTTTGCAACGAAAACAACAAATTCGGATTTTATCCTATTTTTTTTTTGATGTTTTTATTGCATATTTGGGTCAAAAATAACTGAAATTCGCTCTTATCGTTTCGATTTTAATTAGAAATTTCTATTTTCCAAGAATTCTGCATCAGGGTGAAGGTTATCATTTGAAAGAATTTTTCAATATGATGAACCTACGACCCTGCACATGTAGATAATGCGTCAATCCAACGTTCATTTATTGATCGATGGGATTATGGAATTAGTTTCGTTCTCACTTCTTAATCATATGTATAGGTAATAAATAAATAATAAGAAGATAAAAGAATTTGTTTAAAAAAAATGTTTATTTATTATTATCGATTGTTCATAACAAAATTTAAATTTATTCTCCCAGTTTCTTATCATACACTTATTATCTATTCTTCAGTATAATTTAACAATTTAAAAAGAGTACATGTAACTACCATAATACAATATGACTATTATTAATTCTGTTACTCCACTTTTTTCTTGTACTTCTATACGTAAATACGTTAACCTTTTATGAAAATTAAGCAATTTCATGGATTGTGAATAATTATTTCAATATGTTACTATTATTACACGATAAATATAGTTAGTATAATACTAGTAGCAACAATATTCCAGTAAACATGATATATTGATGGTTTTGTTAAATAAATAACCCCCAGAACAAATATCATTACTCGACGAACTTCTCATTGTTAGTTAATGAAATTTTAATAAATAACATTGATTTTTCGCTGTTGTAATATGTACATTCATTCAAAACAACAATTTACATGTTACATAGAAAAAATTTAAATATTAGAATACAAAATAAACTAGAAACTTTAAACACGGAACAGTTGACAGGAGGGCGACATTATGTTCGTTGAAATTATGAGCTAACGCCTTTTTGTAAGAAAAAAATTGTCCCACCTGAATCTGACTGATATAATCGTCATTTAAATTCCTATTTTATATTGTTCTCTTGTAATTATTATTATTATTATTATTATTATGAAATTTCATTTACCGTCTTGCTAGAATCGAGTCAGGTGAAAAATGAATCTAACTCTACATGTTAACTACAAGGTTTATAATTACTATTTGCTTTACATTTCCCTGTTATAATCAGGATACAGACCAGTTTAAACAACATACACCCACTCACACATACACACATATATAGGGAGAAAATATGAAATGAAAATTTAATTGTTGTTGGTCTAACAGGCAAACGGGACAATGGTTGAATGAGATCCACATTTTACAAATAAAGGATTTTATTGATCTATACACGCTTTTTTGTGTATAAATGCTTTTCTGTATTTTGTGTTTCAATATACATATTAGGTTGTTATATTTTTTTGTGTGTGTGTGTTACGATTTCAGGAGCTTCCACACCAATAAAACATTTATCATTGAGAAGTATGCTGCCAAGTACAGAACATTTTATGACGTACGAAGGCTCCACAACACATCCAGGCTGTTGGGAAACTACTGTTTGGATCATTCTTAATAAGCCCATTTATATTACTAAACATGAGGTAAGAAATCAGTTAGAGATAGCAGATACTCGTTTTTCCCGGACTGATTTATTGTCTGAATCTCAATTAAGTACGATTTTTTCTAAATCAGGCAACAAAAAAAAAACAGAAGTATTATTAATGAAATTTTAATCTATTTTCCTGTTTTTTTTTTGCGAGCCAATCCCATTTTCCGGTTTCAAATTTAATTTTCCTGAAAATGTTTGCAAATCTGTCGATTTTACTTTGAAATCTCTACAATAGCAGATCAATAAGTAAACTGATAAGATCCAACCAAAGGTTATATTACTTATTCTTGGAAGACGTTCTAAATTTTACTGGAAATTTTTAAAGCTAAATCGAGTCGGGTGCTATTGGAAAACAATTATCCAGTTCTTCAGGTCAATAGGTGATACATTCCTGGAATTTATAAAAGAATACTGTATAGTGACAGTTATGTGCTACAGAACTATCTAGAGATGGTCATTTTTCTAAGATTTATCTACTCGAAGTTCAATAATACTCTTGAGTCTCTTTCCTCAAATAGTGCAGTTTTATAGAAAATCTTGCTTTTATCAACAATTTGTTGCATCCGGTATTTAGCCCTAATAGCACGTTTCACAAAACAGAAAAAAAAACAAGTAATTGAAATGAAGCGTACATGTTTTAAGGTTTTTCCGCCGAATTTTGTGTAGTTTGTACCGTCACCTTTTCGCCTTATTTAAATATAAATAGTATCTAATGTGAACCACCTTATAAATATACGTAGATATTCCCAAGATTCTATTATCTCTTCCCGTTTTATCTGGTTGTTTTACAACCATTTGTGGTTATTTTCACAAAATCCCTACCCACATTTTCCACACATACACACACACAAATCTACGCATATAGCATGTCATTTATATATTGCTATAAGATGTAAACCGTCATATAAATGTTATGAGAACTAAGCAACTTGAGAGACATAGAGTTGACAGATACTCGAAAATTCCTTCACACTCCTTCACAATAATGTGATTTAGAAAAAAAATGTATCAAACAACTTAAGTCTGAAAAGTTACTTTAATGTAATTAGTGTTTAAGCGGTTTCTGGATAAACTATTTGTATAATATTTATTGCATTTAAGTTGTAATAAATTAGCTACTTCCTAACTGAATATCTGGATCGTGCTAGAAATTGATTTATAATCTATTAATGCTACAATCGATTTATGTTGTGCTATCTGTGTTTGGTGTGTTGATTGTTTTGTTTTTTTATTCACTTCTTATCTCTCTCTCCTGTAGCTTTATCAATTGAGGAAACTAATGCAGGGTTCAGAGGAAGCTCCGAAAGCTCCTTTAGGCAACAATGCCCGGCCAGTACAACCATTACATCAAAGAACTATTCGGACCAACATCAATTTCAGGAGCATCGAGGTAAGATATCTCTACACACTAAAATCTTTTTGTTATTATATCACAAAAGAGGATTATATGTACTTTTACAACAACAAACAGAAAAGAAACTTTTCTTGTTTTACATGAATAATGAACTCAAAAATATTAGGAATATTCACTAATTAAACTTTTAACGAATCATAGAGGAAAGTCTAAAAATTTTCCTTCAACTTAATCCACAACAAAAATACGAAAAAACGAGAAACACTTAAAGGTTCTCTGTCCGATGAGTAAATAGCGTATATCTGCACACATTGGAAAGAAACGTGCGAATTAAATGATTTCGTTGTGTCCGAGTAAATAACGTTGGGCAATTTAAAAAGTCAATTGCCTATTTCCGTTTTCTCTTCAGATTAATGCTCGAACGATCCCACGTTTAGATGACATTAACTGAATGTTTGATGGCAGTGGAGACAGTTGTTGACGTCCGTTTCTGGCATCTCTTAAACGAAAATTTCTTGTCTATTCTTTGTTAGGACAATATTTAACAGCCACTAAACCAACTAATCTTTCTGTTAGAAATGGACTTTTTTTCTCTTTCAATTCTTGAATTTTTTATCGCAACCGGGATTGACTGGGGTTCGACCCTTCCAATCAATCGGTAGTTAATTCATTTTTAAAAAAAAGGATAATCAAGAATTAATGATGGTCGATAATTGAGTACATTGATTAATTAAATTGAAATGCAATCGGATTTGTTAACGCTTTAAGAAATTCCGGAAAAATATTTGTGTTTTTATTTCATCAATATAACGGGCAAAATCTCGTTTATTATGAATGCTGATTGAAATATTATGTTTGTTGCAAGTCCCTTATTGGAGGTATTCGCTTAATAAACCTTTCATTAAAATTTTATTGCTGTTTAAAATATCCAAATGACACAATAACGTTTATCAGTCCTTTATTTCGTGTGAATATTTTATTAATGTTACATTCTAAAATTGGCTTCTGTCGGCATGCGGTAGATACCTGTCGGTTCTCTAAATGTTAGAAAATTGGGTTAAATTGTTTTTATTTTTAGAAGAAAAAAAAAGCAGGAGAACCGGCTAGTTGTGATTTTTCTCTGTTCGTTATTCTATCCAGAAAGCCTACAATCAGTATCCTTATCATATTTTATTCAATGGATACATTATCCCTAGAACCTCATTTATTAAAGTCACTCTATTCAACATTGATTTTCGGTGTAGTTCAATATGCGAATTTCAAGTAGGTAACCAACATTTGAGAGGAAATTAATCATCAGATTTCTTATAGAGGGACTTGCCCGGCGCCTCCACCAAAATGACAAATCGGATTAGTTTAAAAATATTTAAATCGATTTCAAGAAATGCCCAGATAATTCTAAAATTATATTTTATCCTGGCTTTAATAGCACAATTATTCCACTAATAATCATATTTCTGGCTATAAACACAAAACACGTAGGAATTAGTTTCGTAGTTTAACTGATGGACGTGCGTTGTTGTAAATAACGATTTTAACGTTGGTGGTTGGTGCTGGCGTTGGTGGCAGCGGCCGCACAGTTCGGTGTCAGGATGAAAAAGTCCCACGGCCGTTTTCCGCGAATTATTTATGACGGGTCCCGCTCGAGACCGTTGATTAATTACAAGCCAACCGTTTCACAAACCAAGCCTTTCTACTATTGTAGCTACATTGACTACTAACAGCTTCTATGTTGTGGTATTTCTTTGAGAAAAGTGATATCTCGGTCACAAATCGTTCCTTATGTTCGTCTAGTTGGTGCTAATGTGCACTTTGCATGCTCACAACCAAAACCAGTCCGGACGGTGATAGATGACTTTCGGTCTCTATGGAGAAAGGCTTAGTTAATGGAAAGCCTGTAGACTTGTGCACTGTTGGTACTCGGAATCGGAATCGGTAATTGAAACTTTGTGGTAAAGACGTTGGTGGCGGTGGTGGTTAGTGGGGGTGGTAGTAAGGACGGCGCCGATATACTGCCATTATATTAAAGCCGCCACCGTACTATAAGACCACAAATTCTCGATAACACCGGACTGGGAATTCCGACATAAATATTTATTAGTGAAACACACCTAGTTAGTAGGCAATGATTGTGGTAAGGTTGCTTTAATTCGAAAATCAGAAATAATATCGTTTGGAGAAAATTAACGTTAACAAAGAGGTTACACTGGTGAATTTATGGCTCAACCAAGATATGATGGTAGAATATGGGAGTATTACTTGTACAAGATCATGACGGAAAGCGACAATTTCTTCTAATATCAGGAGGCAAACTGAAAATTGCCTCGCTGTAGAACGAAGAGCTCACCAAAAACTCCTCTTGAAATATTCACCAGTATCAGTATTAGACTCATAATAGTCAAAAAACGTAATCTATTCTTGAAGAAAAAGTAATATTTTCGCTCTGCTTGTAAACTAATACTGCAGTTTCCTGCTAGTTCTTAAAGCATTCATCAAATAATTAAATAATTATTATTGATTTAGTTCAAGTGTACAATAATTCGCTATATAAAGGCAAACGATGAACAAACGTAACCATCAAAACGAATAATTCATTGGTTTAGTGATTAAAATGATCAAATACAATAGTTGAAGGAGAAAGATGGAGAGCGAGAGATAGAGAGAGAGAGAGTACCGGTCCACCTCCGCCCTCTCATAGCTGTTCATCTTCAAACTGTACAAAATCCCTTAACCAACTCTCCTACACCCATCCCATCTATTTAAATATTTGATGTTTTGCACCCTTTTGTAAGAGGAATTAACTAATCAAGTGCTAAGTCTCTGACGCCAGCTGCGAAGACATTATTAATAAAATTATAATAAGTCGAGTGGGCCGTTTTAGAGATCGCGATTCTTAACGTTAAACAAAGATAGATAGAGATAGAGGGAGAGAGATTGGTGGCGGAACTTTGTAGTATATGTTAGGTTGGATTAAATCTTGTATTGCATTCCTTTGATGTAATTTCCTGTACAAAATATACACTCTAGCCGAATAATGGAACGGCAACAATAATAATAACAAAAATCAACAACTGATTTAATTGTACTTAAACACAATATATTTATATAGAGGATCGACACGAGTTTTCCAATTTGGCTGTAAAATTTCTTTAAAACAGCAAGTAATTTAATTATGGTTGAAGGTTTGACGGGAATTCTTGGAAACCTGCGAGCTTCTTTAAATATCTTACCTGGAAATAGTTACAATATTGATTACACACCCACGGGTGACGGTGTTATCAGGCGAGTAATTATTAAAAAAAAAAACTACCTACCATTAAATATAAATTTTTTGTTCGTACAACTTTTCAATAACAATTAATATCGAGAACGATACATTTATCGGTTATAACAATGCAAAATCTTTGAGACACATTAATTAAAATTTACATATAAAAGCCACAAATTCGATATATCGTGACAATGAAATTTGCATTGTCTCGTGTTTCCAATTTCCTCTACTAAACTCCAGCATGTATAAATATGTTTTCGTATTTTACTCAAAATTTAAATCGTTTAAATGTTAGGTAATTCCGGTCAGAATGTGTGCTTCTCATTTCCGGACTGTTGTATTTCAACAACTTACGAAAACAATCCCTGCATATGTATATAAAGTCAAATCGTATAATGCCAAATAAAAGTGTGGTCTTGAAGAACGCGAGAGCAAAAAAATGACAGATATTAGCAATCTTTAATAGATGAACAGAAGTGAAATAAAAGCACGACTTCAAGTGTTGTGAATGGTAGTGGGATAACGTAGGATCGGCTTCAGGATCTTGCAAACGGTAGTAGTGGAAATCGTCTTATTGGTTATCTCGTTTCGATTCTCGTATCAAAGATTGCTAATATCTGTCATTTCTTTTGCTCTCGCTCTCCTCTAGACCACACTTTTAGTTGAATATACCTGTATATTTAGGGGGTATAGAGAGAAAATTCGTCGTTGCGTTTTCATTCTCATACGGGCGCACTGAACTATTCCATACACGTACTACAATCTACACTGCCATTAACGAACACCTACACACACACGCATATATATTAAAATGCAACAATTACCAAAGGATAACAACCAAATAAACTGGCGTTAATTGCTTTTAATTTCTATATTTTAAAATAGCAAAAACGTTTATATAGCAATTTAAATGTATGACATTAGTTTTCTACTTACAATTAGTGGTAGTGCTAATTTTGCCTTAATTCTTTTTTCCAACAACTCGATTTGTATATTAAAAGGTTGATTAACAAATTCAAACGAGACAAATTTAAAAGAGGTTTTTGCTTGAGTTTTTTTTGTTTGACGCCAATTTGAAGTTAGCAATCAAGAATAAATAGACAGAAAATGAGTGATTTTCCGGAGTTGAATGAGGTGAATATCATTTTGTAGCTTTATATCTGATTTAAATATTAATTACTGCAAATACTCGGTATTGCAAAAGTTAAATAATCGACTGAATACAAGATTTAACTAACTCTTTGAAAGTACACGTGTGTTCTTTGAAGAACAAACTGTAGAATAC
Source organism: Iselma pallidipennis (assembly GCA_037464855.1). NCBI lineage: Eukaryota > Metazoa > Arthropoda > Insecta > Coleoptera > Meloidae > Iselma > Iselma pallidipennis. Next base: position 53,707 of record JAZBHA010000072.1, on the reverse strand, counting down.
TGTGGAGTTGTACTTTTAGTTTCCCAATCATTTGATTTTATTTGAAAACAGAAAGAACTTGTTAAGCCTAAAAAGAGGTGGATACGGCAACGATAGAGTTTTCGCAGGCTAACGCAAAATCTCGTAGTAAATGCAGACACACTTTAGCGTCTTTCTCTTACAATACAGGATTTAGCGTTTGCTCTAACGTATGTACTGTGGAAACTCTTAATTTTACTGGGACACGAGTAATAAGACTGGCTATAACGAATCAGCAATAAAACTGCAAAATACTATTCTTATCCTGGTAAATCCTATTTTGTTCAGAATGTACCAGTAATTTCCGTTATCGATGTGGCTTTTTTTTTTGCTCTGAATCCGGATTATTTAGATCCACATCAATGATTTAGGTTTGATTTAATTTTTTTCTCTCAATTCAGCATCGGTTGATTTTAATATTCTCTTCAAATATTCCATTATACCGCTTTTGAATTACAAATTCGTACTAAACTAGGAGATACCAGAACACCGGCTTGTCTCTCTATCTCTCGTTCTCTGTTGTGTTTTTGACGATAGTATGGTGATTGAGTAAATGAGGGACGATATAGTTCTCAGTTTATAAATTTACATATTATTCGTTATAGAAAATTCAACATGGAACTGTAGATTAAGATATAATTTCAATATGCTGTTGTCTGTTTGTTACAGAATAGTAAGTGCCCTTCTATGCACAAGGAGATGTACTACAAAGGTAAAATGATACACAAGGGTAAGACACGTAGATTTTCCCGACTACTAATGCATCTATGCTGTTACAGCTAATAAATGGACTACCAATGTTAAGGAGCAACATCCGTTTCATAGTCTGCATTCGCTACATTGAGACGTTTTGGACAGTTTCTACTGACCGACTTTCCACTAAAAAAAAACAGTTACTTATATTTAAATTAAAAAAAAAAGAAAAAATGCCCAAAACGCCGAGCTTCAATCTGTACATATTAACTTTAAATTTAGAGAGAAAAAAAATTGGTGACTAAATATAGAAATAACCCAAAAAAAATAAATTAAATTAAATTAAAATCGAAAAATTCCAAAAAATCTATTACGGCGCATCTTGTGATATGTATGCAATAAATGACCAGAGAATAGAGTGTATAAATGTGTTTTTGAATTCGCATTACATAATGTGACAATTTTACAATAATCCAATCCCAGTTGATCATGTTTTTGGAAATATCTCCTACTGATTTCTTTCCTGTAACTATACAGTTTTCCTTTACATCGTTATCATCATCATTGTAGACCAGCTGGGATTAATTGCACTAATAACTGGGCGACGGATCCGTCTACATTGAGGACAGGCAAGTCAGGGGTCGAAAATACTTATATTCATTTCAATCTTGTCTGTATGTCAGCTTGAACGGAATGAGAACTCAAAGTCTGAGAATAATCGGAGCATCAGCTGGTACTTAATTAAAATAATGCCTACACCTTTGTCGTCTGCTTTTAATAATGTCGGCGTGATTTTGAAACAATTCTTTCCAGTTTTTTTTTTGAATTAATAATAGTGGTAGATTTATCAACTGGACCATAGTCGGGGTATTAAAGAGATGATTAAAAGCAAATCTGTGTTTAAATACACACGTGTGCAACATTTAGCTGGGTGTGTAAATCAGCAACAACTATATAACTAGAATTATACAGGACAGGCTTGTACTAAAACCTATTACAAACAGAACCTCTGAACCCTCTCTATTTAAAGGTCTCACACTACTATTACAACCATCGTTAACTGCTACTACCACCACCAACACCAACAACTTAAAGACAAATACACCCAAAACAAAACAACTTTAGTTACCGTTGAATGTTGAAAGTGGCATTTATAATTTATTGTTAACCGGAAAACGTGCCCTTTCTATCTCACTTTCCCATTTTCTCATATATACATACATCTATATATGTATATATAATAATAACTAACCATTATTTTGTGGAATGGATGAATATTATTTTAATAATGAGTCTCTAACTTGATAACGATAAATTCAATATTATTTAATTTAATCATTTCGTTTGAACACAATATTCATTTAATTAGTGATTGATGAGATTAAAACTGACCAACATTTAAAATAATAATCAAATTTCAAACAAACATTGTTAATTCAAAACCAGAAAACATCATCAAACTCTATTGAATTGTAAATTGTTCATATATGGATAGATTATCGAATGTTTCCAAATTATTCTCAGACTTTATCGGCAATTTAACAAAAAATAAATAAATATAAATAAAAATAAAATAAAAAAAACAAATCTTAGCAATGAATTTGTATGCTTCGTAAGTAGCACAAGTTAATGTATATTGCCAAAAATTGTACAATATAGAGTTAATTATTATTATAATAATATTAACGATAATAATAATAATAATAATAATAAGTATAAATAAATATTTATTAACAAAATATTTGTTTGAATTAAATTTATTTTATCGAATTTCCTATTAAATTTCCATAAATATAAATATAAAGATCAAACTCTGGTGGGTGGGATAAAAAAAAACACAACTGTTCAACCATTAACTATTTCAATTTATTGCCACTAACTCGACAAACATTATCCTTTGAAATATCTACTAAACCTGTCCAATGTTCGTATATGTATAGAGAATAATCCGTTTCAACCTTCAATACGTCATATTCATTGTTACATAATAATATCAATAAATTGCCATTATTACCGTCATCAATAAAATCATTACATCCCCTTTGCCGAGAATGGTATTATCGGGTCCTGATTCCGTCATATTTTGAATACAATGTAACTTTTCCTCATTCTCTCGTTCTCCACACACATATACATATATTGTATGGGTATGTATATGAATGTGTGTGGCGGGGGTGAAAGTTATATGAGAGGAGAAATGGCGTAAAAATTTATCAAACAATATTGCATATTTCATACTTTTCAATTTCAATTATTATCTACAGTGTAACAAACTAAATATGTTTTTAAACCAAATCTCTTCACGTAATCGTTTCGTTTTTTCTACAAATAACAGTGTAGAACAATGAAACCTCGTTAATCCGTACTAGTCCCAGATTTAAAAAAGTCTGAATAAGGAGAATAATGGATCATTTCTATGTCACAGTGCTGACAGGAGTATTGGGCCACTTCCTACCAAAAAGATTGAGATATCAAATTAGTTTTCATCAATGGGTGTCCAAATAATGCACTATTCAAGTTAGTGACACCCTTATCATTTCGGCACTTGGACACTCCTCATTAAAAAGTGCTTTCCTACCTACACGCCTAAATTAACTTGATGTCCCTACATTTTAATAGAAAATGGGGGAATGAGGATGAAGCAGATCCGTGAAAATCACTAAACAAACAACACTCTTCCAAGGGAAGATGTAAGTTTTTGAACAATAAACACTCTTGAATATTTCAAAGTGGCAGAATTTGTAGGCAAAATGTGCTTCAAGAAGAAGCTATCTTTATTTCCTTTAGATCAAAATTCTAGCTCTTATCAACTGACAATGAGATTAGGTTGAACAGAATTCGGATTATTTAACTAGACAATCTTGAATATTTCAAAATGGTAGGCTTCACAAGAAAAGTGTACATCAAGAACAAACGGTCTTTATTTCTTAAGGGACCAGTTTCATAATTAATTTTAAAGGAACTTTAGCTTGTAAAGTCACGGCACGTATGAAAATGACACGTTTCGAGATAAACAACTTATAATGTCACTTTAGAAGTTAAAGTTGACTGACTTATAGTTGATGATGAAACTGGCCAGAGTCAAAATGCTAGCTCATGTCAATGGACCAGTTTCATAATCAACTATAAGTCAAGTTTAACTTTGTAAAGTCACAGTCTAAGTTCATAGTTCCGCCCGAATGTTCATATGTACATGACCTAGACTGTGACTCTACAGGTTAATAGTATTTGGTTGTCATAAAAACATCCGTTTAGAAAATAATAATAATCCTAATCAGTATAGTCATCTATACCCAAAAATTGTTAATAACTTTACTTCGATACTCCGATGGAATATTGTGACGGCCGGTTTCTCCAACACGGATCAAACGTTTGATACGGTATCAAACCATTTCACCAACGTCAATCAACTGGAGTAACATCACTAGATTGCCGGAAATGCTATACAATTTGATACCAGTCCAGAATTTGGCGCAGTCTGAATTGTTACCAACCTTTGATCCGTGTTGGAGAAATCGACCATTAATGTACCAAGACGTTTTTTTTTGAAATGGTATCGATACTGTATCAATATTTTGCCCACCGCTAGTTAACGAATCGAAAAAAGCCCTGAGATAAGCACTTTTTTTAAATGGACAAGAAACAAGGGTAGGTATATCACAAAAAGCTCAAAACTTGTATCTATATTATAAAATTTGAGAATATTTTCACACTTTCAATGCTTTTATTGATTGCCACTAAGATCTATTTAATTCTTTTTCCAATTTCCAAGTTATTAAAATGTTCACAGTCTTTAAGCAATTAAACGAAAGCCAAATCCGGTAGGTATATAAAAAATATAATTAACCAGAGAACACATTCTTTCACTCTATTTAAATGAATTCTTAATGACTAATGAATACATTACATTACAAGAACGAGAGAATACAATCACAGTTTATGGAGAGGACGAAACTGGGTAGAATTTATTACCTTTTAACCACAACCTTAATAAATAGGCCATTGAATAATTGACGAAAACGGAAAACTGTATATAAACACCAACAAACCGAATTTATAAATAAAACAAAAAGAAAAACATCATTGTCTGTATATCTACACTAATTAATTAACATTTAATTAAAGTTTACTAAAAAATTTTTTTGTGTTCGTTTATTTTTTCTTTTGTATTTAGGAAACAATTAAAAAAAGATTTGTTGATAGAATCAAGAGACGGGCCCCCACATTATATTGACGAAACTGAAACAAAACAAGAAAGAATTACAGAGAACACACACACACACACACACACACACACAGCCAAAATATTCCAGGACGATAAAATTGCGTGTAAACAATGGTCTCGCATATAATACGAATTTTAATTACAGCACGTGTATGTTATCACAAGTTATCCGCAAGTAAATTACAAACACCAGCAAACAAGCAGTAGTAGTAGGTGGAGGCGAAAAATGCAACACAGACCATATCTGCATTGAGACTGAAAGAGAATTGAAATGAAACCAACCAACCAAAAAAAAAAATGTGAAAAAAATTAAAAAGAAACACGGAAAGCATATTTTAATTGATGGATTTTTGGTGGGAAGTATACAAGGAGACTGCCGTCTTTCACCTGGTTGACGTATGAAGATGTCTAGTCGTAAAAGGACAAGCTTTCAGTAAAGAGATCCACACCCAGCCAACGGAGTGAAAAATTGGCCACATTTCCACTGAATTATATCGAGATTTACGGTCGGACTTGGTTATTTTTTGGAAATTTCCATTGTTAGAACTTAAAAGAGGTGATATCATACAAGAATACATTTTCAACACCGTAGAAAAATCAATCTTGCTTAAAAGTATATAAGATATTAAAAAATACGTCTTTTTTCTGCCTCCTCATTTTTTTTTTCGCCATTTTCACTGGCAATTTCCTAAATATAATATTAGAAAATCATGATTTCCAATTCTTTTTGCCCTCTCTATTCTCATAACGACTTTCTGCATAAATCAATGGCACACAAAATAGGCCTATACTGACATATCAGACATGTAAGAGTGAGTCAGGATCACAAATTGACTGGATGAAGGATGTAAAACCCTCGTCACGTCGCTTGCAAAAATTGAAACCGATTCAAGGATCGAAATACTGATTTTTACTGAGAGAACGATACAAAATTCAATTTAATTTTAGAAAAAAAAAAGAACCGGAAACTCTTTACTGTACGTAAACAATAATTATACACCTCTCTATAAAAACCGGGAAACTACATATAAAGGCAGAAATGACAAGCTATTATTAATAAGTGATTAGAAAATCATGCATGTAGCTTATCATGATTTTTATAAATTTAATTTGAATAAGGGCGATAAGAATGGCTTTACAAATCGTTGGTGATACTTAACTAATAATAATAATGGTAATAATACTAGTAACAGTATCAAAGCGTCCGCTTAATTGGGTAGGGATTTCAAAATCAAATTCGATAAATATGAAACTTATTAACTGGAAAATCTGCCTTTTTAAAAGCGAGAGAAAAAGATACGGTGAATCTTATACAAAATATCAATTTCCTCCATTCATTTTGTACATAAATATAGAAAACGAAGCAAAAAAAACGGATATATATGTATATGTATAATATGTGTGTATCAAAGGAGAAATTTTCTTCAAAAGTCCGAAAGCGAAATTTATAATGAGATGAAGTATTCCTTTTTCTCGCTGTATAAAATCCTGTATATATAACATTGATATCTATCAAAATAAATAAACACAGTCCCAATTAGGGTGGAAAAAAAGGATCTTTATTGACGTACTGTAACGAATAAATGGAACGGTACATCTACTGGCAGGATTGGATTTAGTAAATTCAATTTTTTTGATATAATTTTTCAATTTTTAAATTTTACATCTTTAACTGGAAACCGTGAAGAATAAATTACCTGAATCTTTCTATAATTAAGCAGGATACAATAAATCATATTTATGTTGCAAGGGAGATCGTAAATTTTCTTTATTCCAACTCTGTCGATCTACACCAGGTCCTGTTTGAATAATTAGACGAAACATTTACTTGAATGTGGTGCTCGTTAAATTCGGCTGTTTAGTGGACGGGTGGTTGGTGTTGGTGACAGTTTTCCCGAATTTTAATGTTATATCATCACTACCACCTTTGGCCTGCCTGCCATCATGTCCTTCACGAACCACACAACTTGAAGAAATAATCTGTTTCTGGTGAATTAATCCCTTTGATCGTTCCCTACTTGAGATTATCATTTTCTTTGTTCAAGTTCTTTATATTCGCGTCTGTAACTAACACATGCCCTGATCTTTTAAAGATCAGTTATATTAAGGAGAGAGTTCCTTCACTGGCGGTTTGAGTTTGGTATATAGTACGTTGGTTTGCTCGACATTTTGTGGGAAAAGTAATAAAATACAGTGTCGTTGAAGTGTGAAAGGGACGACGTGCTCTTATTTCTTAAAAACTACAGGAAAATAAAAGAAAAGAAAAGAAATGAAAGAAAGAAAGAGAAACGTTAAGGAAAAGGAAACGATAAATTGACGATGAGTAGTGATAGTAGTAGCATGTAGTAATAGTAGGCTGACATATAGATTTATATAAAAAAAAGAGATTCTAGATCGTTTAGTGTAACCATAATTAAGTTTTTTTTTGGGTCTGGATAGTACAAAGAAAAATAACAAAATTCACTATTTCGTTGCAGACGGGTCGTCAATATTAGCATCGTTACGGCGTCTTTATTTCGCCGACGATAGTTAATTCAGTCCTAGTCGCAGCCAATAAAAGACACTTTTAAATGATGTCGTTTCACCCTTGCCAATTCCACTAGTACTGCACCATCTTATTACAACTACCCTATTGTTTATGACTGCTCTATAAATTCGTTTCTAACCATACCAGCCACAAATACCAATGAATCAATCTATTATCATAAAGGTAACTTATTTGAAAGGGCCACAAATTTCTGCAGTCTTCCCTGTGCTGTTTAAATACGCTGTTGGTTATATAAATTAGCTGTACTACTTCCATTTTCATAAGATGGTTACTGAACATATAAATCATCCCTTTTTTCGCCTAAAATAACTACAAGAAACAATGCTTTATTTCATTTTAATGAAGCTGTCGTTGAGGAAATTAATTTATAAGTAAAAGATAAATGGCAGCAGGAATGTTGGTGATTTTAAATTAAACCAAAATATATTATCCTGAAAAACGACGAAAAGAAGATTTCCTGTATTATAAAATTATGAAAATATTTTCTTCCTTTCTACTAGAAATACATATAAATAGATGTATAACATGAGTAAAATACTAAATTTGACGCTATTTTCCAAGAGAATCGACAAGATGAAGTATAATATAATGAGAGCGCAACCAAACTAGTGCATATAGTACCTAGTGCCTATAGGAGCAGGTTACGCCTATTTCAAGAAGGAAATTACCTGACTTCACTGAACCAACGTACAATTTACTGCATATTACTAACCCGTCGTAGATTTACTAATATTACTACTATTGCTATGCTACTACTAGCTACTCTATACCATTTCCTGATCTCTTCAATACAGTTCTAACTACCCTATACAAATTATAAAGTTAATAATGCCATCTCCTATTTATTTTATTATGCCTTATCTGTGCATATAAATGAACGATACGAATCACCAAGTTCGAAATACACTGTCGGAGAGGTGTATAAGGACTCAATATTTAGTCTGGAAGACAGGAAAATCTCTTCATATTAAAAAATCTATAAAATTTCTCCTCATTATCAATCGGTCTGATTCAGAACAAAATCGTCACTGTCGCTGTTGAACGTCAACAATAAATTCGGTATTCATGTCCGTAGTCCTCGCCGACTTGCTTTGTTCCGCCAATCAAGGAACTAAAGAGTAAGTAAGCTCTAAACGGGACGTTTACATCAAATGTATGCACAATTTATTCCTATAAACCACAAATTTCTGTGTTCTTTACTGTGCTTGTCTACTATTGGTCAACTGTAAAGGAGTCCACAAAGTCTTATCAACAGAATACCGTTCAAGTGTCATTATAGTGCTCATTGACGATCACTATGCTCTGAATCCCACCGACTTGGTGAACACAGCGACTTATCTTTATGGGCCTTTTCAATTATCGATTAAAACTGTTTTTGTTAGAGAATTTTTGCATTTAGTTCAGGTCCGTACTTAACTAGGACCGGAATGAAAACAAACAATTATTTTAATGTAGTTGTCAGTTTGAAGAAGACCCAATAAATAAAGATTGTCCGGCGCGATGTAAAATTTTGCCGTTGCGCCTGAATTTTCTTTAAATGCAACCATGAATTCACCTCTTGGCTTGCAGCTTTACAAAACGGGAGTATACCGTGTTGCCTATAGGTAATGCAATTTTCTGGCCTACAAGGCAATTTTCGAACTCTGCAAATCAAAATTTCCAAAAAAAACTAGTAGGACTTTCAAGACGTGACAGGATAACGTCTATGCAGCTTCACTTGCTCTATCAATTGGTATGAAATTCTTCTCATTTAATTGATTCTAAAGAGAGTTAGCGCAGGAAAATGATACAGACATTTTGCCAGATTTCCCAAAACTGAGTCATTTTAGGATCCTCTGTAGGCTAATGACTCTTCAGCTTTCTTAGAACAATTTATCGCTACATCGGACGATCTTTTGAATGCACGCGTTTTCGAGTTATGATGGAAAAATTTTAAATTTTGTCAGAGAGCAAAGACTGATCTTTGTCTTTGGTTTGACGAATTAGCGGATATGTGTTTCTACCAGTATCGGATTAGCCTCCAACTTAAAGGAGATCGCTCTGGTTCGTACAGAAATAAGAAGTACGATCCACCCCTTCTTTTGGGACATGTCACTAGGGAAGTCCCTCAAACATCGTAACCTTTAGACCTCGAATACCTGGGCCCGTCACTGGTTTTTGTCTTATCTATGCCTCAATTTTTGAACTACAAAAACTTAAACCATCCATTCGCATATTTAATACAACCAATAAACTGGCAACATTTGTGTTTGATGTGGCTTTTTATAAGACAATTTATTTGGGGCCCATTAAAATACCAGTCCATCCATAAACACTGTCTTATTGCTAAATAAATTCCGCAATTAACCCTTGTCAGAGGTCAATAAAAATTGGAAAATGGTCGTAATATTTTTGTGTTTATAGGCACCGGAAAGATATTTAAAAATAAGAACAAAAAAAAAAGAGCAAAACGATAAAAAGCTGCTATAATATCTTGATCAAGTATTATGATTCCATGTATTATATAGATTTCGATAAGTATTCCTGTCTGTTTCTTCAGAGGGTGTAATATTTGTTCAGTAAAGAGACGTCATGTCAACACGTTTATTGGTTTTGAGGGTTGACTGATATCAATCTCAACTTTATGAAAAATAAATCCGAAAAGTCAACACAAAACATTAAAAATGATTATTGTGTGTTGTTCAAAAGTAAAGATAACCAGACGAACATATCAATATACTATACAGCGGAATCCTCTAGGTACATAGGCGAAAAGAGGCCGGGGCAGGAGTGAGAATAGATATAGAGATTTTGTATAATGGTAACAAGGACAAAAATTGGTGTGTTTGGGTAGAAGTGAAGCAGAGGCTTCCTCATTGTTCGGAGCGAGTAAGCTTCTACCCAAACACACCAATTTGTGTCTCTGTTACCCTTATACAAAATGTCTATATCTGTTCTCACTCCAGCCCCGGCCGCTTTTCGCCTATGTACCTAGAGGATTCCGCTGTACAGTATATGGTTCTATAGTATGGATAACGGATCGTTGTAATGAGAAAAGTCGTACTTTTTGTGGACACCATATGGGTTAGATGGTTGCAACATGCAGCAACCATCATTAAACAGACGAAGAGACGATCTTATCAACGGGGTTTTGATAACACAATAAAACAACAATAACAATTATTTATCTTGATTTATTTATATAATAGGGATTGTATAACATTATTTTCTTTTTTATATAAATTTGTCCACTACAATCTAAAGCGTACAACATATATAGAATAAAAATGATTAATCTATATTGATATGATTTTCTTCTATAAATGGCCACTTACAATTAGATAAAAAAAAAAAGATTTAAAGCTTAATACAAGTATTTTCCATCAAATGCAATATAATTAAGTCAATAACACCGCAAAAATTTCAATATTTCTATAAATGCACAAAACAAAAATACACAAATTGTGCAAAATCACTTCTTTAAAAACGTTACCGGTTCCTGACGTTCCTTTTCCAAATTATTTCTTGTTATATTGAATGCTTGTGTCTTTTCGAAATCAACCTTTTTATAAACCGTATTAGCACCGGATGATTTTGTTGGTAATGTATTTGTTGTATTATTTGATAAACTTGATGGTCCACATTCTAAATCCAAATCTAAATATTGCATTTTACCAGGTAAATAATGATAGATTTGTTCTTGTTGATCATTTTGTGATAATAAACTTTCATATGATCGTGTTAAACCAATAAATGTTGGACTTGGTATTGTTATTGTTGATTTAATTTGTCGTTCGTTTTCATGGAAACAACTCAAATTCTTTTGTATTTGTATCGATGTAGGACTTAATGTTGGTTTTGTCATTTTTCTACCATCTTGTAATGGTGTTGGTGGTTTTAATTTACGATCAACACATGGTGCATTAATACGTGGTGATGGTGGTTCTGGATTTGATGATATAGATACTGAATCGGATAGTTTACGTTTTGGTTTCAAATCACGATTAACAATTGGTGGTGGCATCACTTGATGATGATGTTGATTATCAGTCAATAGAGGACTGGGTAGATTTGAATAACCGGTTGTTGATGAACTTTGCGATAATGGTGAGGCCGGTTCATCTTGAAGATCTTCCAAATCATATCGAAAAATCTACAAAAAACACATATTTTTTAATTACAAAGAATTTCAATAGGAAACCTATGTAGTTGTTTACTTGATTATTGCTTGTTGATGGAATTGGTGATATGTCGTATCGGAAAATTTGACCGTCAATCTTGACTGGTGCAGCATTATTATAACAATGCCGTCGTGATATTAGATTTCGTACAGTTTCAGCTTCAACTTGATGCGAACGTGGGAAATCATACATATCATCTGTTATCACTTTCTACAATTTACAAAACAATTACAATTATTGATAACAAACAGTTAATAGTTAACTTACTTGAGTGTCCGATTTTGAGTGACTTTTATCATCAATAGTATCCTTTAATTCTCCTCTAAAATCAAAAATATATCAAAAAAAATTAGTTAAAAATATTTATAAGATTAGTTACTCAGTCTTGATTGTTGGTGTTTGTACATTAAGATTAATATAAGCATTTCCAGGCACTGTATGTACGGTTTTTGGTGGTCTTGGTGGTGCCGATCGACCACTATTATTATTTTTCACAGTTTTAACAAATTTCTGTGTAACAAATACATCAATATTATCGCAATTATTATCATCATCAGTAAAAGCACTATCTGTATCTGTTGGACTATGTAATGGTGAACTATTATTTCGTTCCCTTTTATCCTTATTATCATTATCATGATTATTATTATTATTACTATTACTATTAAGATTATAGTAATTATTATTATTATTACTATTTCCAATTTCTGTTGTTGTTGTTGTATTTTTCTTCGGTACTGGTTGTAATACTCTCGGACTATCATAGAAACGTGGATCATTATTCGGTATATCATTAACATAATTTAAATAGTTTCGTTGTGAAACACCATAAGTTTGATTTGAATGAGTTTCATTATTGAAATCTGATTTTGATAAGTTCTTCATCTGTTCTTTAATCAATGATTTGAAATCCTAGATAACAGAAAAACAAAACACCATTAAAACTGCATACAAAACAAAGTAGAAGATGCAATTGCAACAAGTGCAACTGACTGGTTGTGTCGTTTAAAGATCAACAGATGGCGTTATTCCTGTTGGTCCACCTTAGCTCATGTTCTGGATTAAATAATTGGAAATTACTTAAATTGGGGATGTGTTACCTGAGAATTAAGTATGGGTGATTTTCCGGTAATACATTCCGAAATCGGTATATAAGGACTAGTGCTGACTGGTGAAATCGGTGGTGTTTCATTAGGATTCCCAACAACAACACAAGTTGGTTCGTCTTCTTTTTCTTCACAAAAATCCACATCTAATGTTGGATTATTATGTACTGGAAGATAGATTTTGCTTTATTTGCTCAAAATTTTATTGAAAATTTGTAAAACTTACTATCTTCATCATCACTAGTAGCCTTGAGCCCACACACTTTACATATACAATTCACCCAAGATTTCATTTCACTTTCTGAATCAGCTGCTAAATAATAAGTACGTGTTGGTGTTTTTATATCAAAAACATGATCTAATTTTAATTTTTTCTCTTCTAATTTCAAACCCAAATCAACTTGTTCACAATCATCTAAATTAATGAATCCTTTTAATTTACGACAATTACGATCAGCATAATATGTTAATATGAATTGATTTGGTATATCACCAGAATGTTTTAATGAGAACCATCGTCGTCGCCACCTCTACAACACATTACAACGTACAAAATAAATAACAATAAACGTAGAAAGATACAACAACAACAACAATAATATTAAATTGTTTATCTTAAATTGTATGAATCACTCATTTACCAAATGAAACAACAAATTAGCTGATAAACAAAGATTCACTTTAAGGAGGAAGTTTTTTTTTTGGGGGGAAAAAAACGTTCAATTTTTCTTTTTTTTTATTTAAATAACATACCGCTCGCCAAATACGTTTCGTTGGTGGTGATTTGGTTAACCAACCCTCGAAGACAACTTCTTGTCCACTTTTAGCCATTATTTTCTTTACAATTATACGAATTAATTAAAGTCATAACTCATAAATAGTTTATCTGGAAATATTTGATGACTAATTTCTTAACAAACCACTAATAATAATAATAATATATCTTTCTCTCTGACTATACCAGTTTCGTCAACCAATAATAATAAAATATGCCACAGGAACAAATCAAACTTGACTGCCATCTATAAATCTGTCAAAATTAAAGCGGCAAATTTAAATTGATCAACATTAATGCGTATTAATTAAAAGGAGATTTCAGGTGAAAGTAAGTGAAAGTTACTCAAATAACGGTAATAATAACCGTAAACATTGACTTTGAGTGACGTAAAAACGTATGTCGACACTTTACCGTTTATTACTCATCTGTCATGTTAAGTTAGGTTAATGTTAATGACTTGTGGGTCAAAAAATTAAAATCCCTACATATTTAGATCATCGTTGTGAACCTAAGCTTGTATTTAATATTAAACTAAAGCTTGTTGTTAGAATTAAAGTCGAATTTTCATTGAATGTTAAAAATAATAATAGTTTGACAAATTGAAGTACTGTACAATTCGTGTAGATGGCACTACTGTTTCAACTGTCTGAATCAATACGTACACAAAGCACATACGTTTCCGCATACGTGATCATTAATTTTGTAGATCACACTGTATTTTTTGGATTAAAATCGTGCTGTGGTGTACGGAGCTACAGATAGCTGAATGTTAAAAATATTGACTAGTCTAGTTATCAGACGATGTGAATCGACTCATAAAGGCTCCTACACACGCTCCAGTTATCGTTTCGACCCAACACCGCAGCTCATCTTATTGTCGGGAAACCATTTTGCAGCATGACCGCCTGGTGATGACGTCACATTTTAGCAGAGTAGTTAAAAAACAGACAAAGTGCAGCTTGTTTCTCATTTGTAGAGAGAACAGGGATGAAGTTAGGAGAGAAAGATCGCATCGTGTGTACGCCTCCTTATAAATATAAACGGCGTCACATGTCTGACAGCTAGACTTGTATGGAAATTATAACCTCAAAAAAGTGTCAACATGTGCATATGGTTTTAGTTATAAGTTTTTATTTAAATAATTGTGAAATAATTTAATAAAAAAAATGACTGGATTAGAACAAAATAAGAAAATAAAAAAGAAGAAGAAGCCGGAAAGTTTAACAACGATAACATTTGACGAAGAAATCGTTACAAAGGATGCAGCCAAAAAAATTCTATCGAACTTACAAAAATCGAATAATCATGAAGAAAATACAAATATAGAAGAGAAAAATAAACATAGAAATACTAAAAATAATAATAATGAGAACAATAATACTAATAATGACAACACAAGTGTAAGTATTTCTAAGAAAAATAGAAAAAAGCGTAAAAAAGCACAAAATCTGGATGGTACTCCAACAAATTCTTTAGAAGATTCAACAGTTGAATTGAATAATGGTAATGTGGAGGAAATTCAAGAGAAAGCACCACCGAAACGGAAGAAACGAAATAAATCGGTTCCATCTGAACAGGCAACAGAATCTGGCCAAGAACAATCAATGGAGATTAATCAAGAAGAACCATCAATGGAATCTGGTCAAGACAAATCAAAATCAGTTGAATCAAAACGTGCTATGAAACGTCGAAAATATGCACAATTGTTAGAAGAGAGAAAATTACAAACTGAATTAATTGTACAACAGAAATCATTAAATTATTTATCGAAATGGAAACATAGTCGTAATGATTGGAAATTTGAAAAATTACGTCAAGTATGGTTACAACAGAATATGTTTGATGTTGTGAAAATACCAAATGAATTTTGGACAATATTAGTTGAATATTTGTCGAATTCGAAAGGGAAATCTCGACGAATTATTCTAGATGAAGCACTGAAATTAATCGAGAAAGATAATGGAAATACTGAAGATGCTGGTGGTGATGATGAACGAGTCCGGATTCAAAGGGCAAGGGACATTGTACAGTGTTTACAAGAATAATAAAATCTTTTTTTTTTTTTGAATAATTGTTTTATTTTCCAATTATCTAACCTCAAAATTGAGATTTGAGGTTAGGGTTGTTTTGCACTCAAGTGCAACGTTCGGGGTAAAAATTGCATAATTTCCAACAATTCACCCCTAAAATATCCTAGAATTCATTTATTTGATCGAACTTATCAATTATTTGAACGTAAAACTGTACAGTTAGTGAATTTTAATTTCTTTGAAATAAAGTGAGGTTAGATTTCCAATAGTTCGTCTAGTATTGAAAATGTTTAACAAATTATCAACAAAAAGGACTAAAAAGCACCTAATTAACGGTTTAGACGAACCACCGGATAAGAAATTAGTTACTGATGCTGATCTGTTCATAAAACAATTAGCAGAAAAACAGGCATCGACTCAAACCACATTAGAAGAGTTAGTAATTATGTTATTGATTATGATGTTTCTTGACTGATATGAATTGATTTCAGGCAATTATTGCTGAAACAAGAATTCCACAAAGGCACCGAGTTTGTCTCATTAGCAAAATATACAGCTGGTCCGAGTAGTTTACAACAATTCAATGAAAATTCCAAGAAAACCGATGATTGGGAACGAATGAGATCATTAGGTTTAACAGATGCAGATATTGAGTTGTATTTAGATAAACAAAATGATAAAGAATTGATTAAGCAAAAGCACAGAAATATAAATCAGGAAGTTTTAATGGAACACTTGGAACGAATAGAGCGAATTGTAGAACAATCGAATCTAGAAGATAGAAGTACCCATGAAAAGTACCATTTTTGTAATTATATGGGGCCAGTTCTATAATCAACTATGAATTGGAAAGTCACATTATAAGTGTGCAGTTCCACTTGTTTATCTAGAAACAAGCTTTATCTCTTAATTACAATTAGAATGTAACTGTTCGAGTTAACGTTGATTATGAAACTAGCCCCTTTTGAGGGTTGTTGTACAATTTTCATGTATTTCTAGTAATAATGCACCAAGTAGACAACTTATGCAAGATGTATTATCAACAAAACCGAACAGTATTGAAACGAAACTACTAAAATTTGCACTTGAAAATACCAAAAACGATCAAGACCCATTACCTCACCCAATGGATAATATTAAAGATATTGAAACGAAACTATTAAAAGACCTATCACCTGTTAATATTAAAAAAATTAGGAAAAAATGTCGTAGTTTAACCAAACAAATTGAATCAATTTCCAATGATACGATTATCAAAGAACCACTGAAAATTCCACCAAATCCTTATCCGTTAATTAGTAACTCAAAATGGGATATTAAAGAGACTACAGTGCCTGAAAGTCCTGAAAAAAATGTACAAAAAGTTTATACTTGTAAACCGAGAAGACTGTATACGATTAAAAACGGAGAAATCGTTGAAATCACATCTAAAGTTACTAGTCAAGAAAAATTATCCATTGATGAAATTAAGAAATTACCAAAATTTGAAGATTACGATCCAGGAATACCGTCAAAGGTTCTATTTTTGAAAAATCTTGCAAATAGTGTAACCGAATCTGATCTTCGACAAGTTATTGGTGATTTTGTAAGTCAAGTACAATCGATTAGAGTGATGAATGGTAAGATGCGTGGACAGGCTTTTATTGAATTTCCTGGTAAATAAGGTAAACATTTTATCAAATATTGATTGTAAAAATATCACATTTCCAGATATAGAATTGGCACAGGAATGTATGGATTTTGTGAATGGTCGAATATTGAAGAATAAGCCTGTAATAATTCAATTTGGACGAAACAAACAGTGACTAGTGGCGCAGCTAAGATTTTCTCTAAGCACAAAATATAAGCAGGAAAACCATGTTGTTCTCTACGTACCACTTTGATGGCTGATGACGCCAGGAAACAGTAGGCACTACCAAGGGGGAGGCTATAGCCGAATAGCCCCCGCTTGGCTGCGCTACTGACAATGAGTGAATCAAATAAAACATTGTTGTAAATTAAAAGAATCTTTTATTGCAAAAGTAATAAAATAAAACAATAAATGAGTTATAAACTATACTATTATTAATATTAAACCCACACAATATGATAATTCAATTTTTTCTATTAAAACAAAATGATTAATCACTATCTTTCTTATCCTTATCATTAGATTCACTTGTCGTTTCTGGAAAATTTTCAATTAAACATCTATAAGTATAGATTGAATATTATTTATTACCATGTTTACCTTCTTCAGCTGGTCGTTGATGACCATTATCATCATTTGCCGGTGGTGGTAACCGTTCTGCTTCATTAGCTGGTGGTGCTCCGTACATTCCCGGCGGTGGTCCATGTGTTTCCACTGGATTCGGTGGTAATGGTTGTCCTTCTACTGGTGGCGGTCCATGTGGTCCTGGATATAGATGTGGTCGATTCATATGTGGATATTGGGGATATGGTTGATGATAATATGAATGTGGTGGATATTGAGGTGAATATGGTTGATGATAGCCTTGTTGTTGAGGATAACCATATGCAGGATGTGGAGGACGTGGTGGTAATGGCACAGTTTGTGGATTAGTTTGAGGATATTGTTGATAAGGTGGGACTTGATTTGGTGGTATCATCGGTGGTGGTTGTTGACCAGGACCTGGTGGTGGAGGAGGTCCGGGTGGGATTCCATGTCCAGGTGGCATATGTGGATGAGTTGGTGGTAAGTGTGGCGGCGGTGGGGCTCCAGGATGATGATGAATTGGAGGTGGTTGATTAGATGGGGGTTGAGGTGGAGGAATTCCATGTTGTTGTTGTTGTTGCTGTTGGGACGGTGGGACTTGTGGTTGTTGTAATTGGGG
Organism: Iselma pallidipennis; assembly: GCA_037464855.1. NCBI lineage: Eukaryota > Metazoa > Arthropoda > Insecta > Coleoptera > Meloidae > Iselma > Iselma pallidipennis. The sequence continues at coordinate 35,315 of JAZBHA010000072.1, read as the reverse complement.
TTGTGAATGAGGAGGAGGTGGTGGGAGTTGTTGTGGTTGTGAATGAGGAGGAGGTGGTGGGAGTTGTTGTGGTTGTGAATGGGGTGGTAGTTGATGCTGGGGTTGTGGATGAGGCGGTAATTGATGTTGTGGTTGTGGATGAGGTGGCGGTTGTTGCTGTTGTTGAGGCGGTGGTAGCATATGAGGCTGAGAATGCGTAGGAATTGGAGGTTCTGATACTGGAGGCGGAATTTGCTGTTGTTGTTGTTGCTGTTGAGGCAACGATGGGGGAGTAGGTTCAGGTGCTGGTTGTGGAGTTGCTGGTTTCTGTTCGATAACTGGAGGCTCTTGCGATTTTGTCTCAACTGGTCCATTTACTGGTTGCGGTATAGATGCCGGTGGTGGCTGCTGGGCTGACGATGGACTCGATTCACCCTCAGATTTTACTGCAGGCTTTTCATCCTGTTCCATTGGCTTTTTTGGGAATTATCATTAAATTAAATTCACGTAATTATTTGAGAATTGATTAATTGTGTGATAAAAAAAACAGATTTAACTATTGGGAGATTACCTGAATTATTGGGTAGAGAAATAGCGGCTGTGTTGGCAACAGAAATATTTAAAATTATACGCTATTACAAGGAAATACAACAACAAAACAGGATGGTCAACAACGATAAAATAATAGATTACTATAGGTAGGTTAGAGAAAAACAAACAGCAAGCTAGTTTTCAAAAGTACTTACTTTATTATTAAGAAAAAATAAATAAAAGTAAATAAATTAGGAAAAATAAGAAAATACATAGAATTAAAAAAAAAAAGAAAAATTTATTAGAAACTAAAAAACATGCTTTTAATGAAAATGAAAATGACTAACAGAAGTGATGATATTGATGATAACAGTATCCAAACCATCAATAATCTACCGAAAAAAAATAAAGACTAGAAACAAAGGCACATGCATCTTAAAAGAAACTGTGATGACCATCCCAATTTTAGAAAATTATCCTCAACACTCTATTAGAAGAGAGAAAAAATCAACATCTATACTCCTAAAATACCTCTGGTTGTTGTTGTCCATTTTCTTGTGGTGGTAATGATAATGCTGATTCAGATGATGGTGGTGCCACTGCTGGTGGTTGTCCTGTTGCCGTCACAGTATTAGCTGGTAATTGTTGTTGTTGGGGCTGTAGTTGCTGCTGTTGCTGTGTTTGTGGCGGTTGTACTGGAGACCCAGGTGTTTCTACTCCAGCTCCAACATTACTAGTTTCCTCAATTTTCGGTTTTTGTTGATCTTCTAAGTTTTTCATACGTTCTTTTTTCAATAATTCATATTGACGTTCAACCAATTTTTGGAAGGTTTCCTCATCAACTGCCGGCTTACAATGCTAAACATTTTTTTTTAAAATTAATTAAATAATAATAACAATTTGAAAAGAAATCAAACCTTTTTGAGTTCTTCTTGAAACTGTTCACTACTTTCAATAAATTTCCGTTTTTTCGCTTCAAATCTCTCTTCAATTTGTTGTAATTCAGCTTCTAATTTCTTTTGATGCATTGTTAATGATTGAACTTGACGTTTTAATACTTGCATACGTCCTGTTGTTACAACTGAACGTACATCCGGTACAACCGTATCCGAAAAGATCTCATTAATCAAACGATGATTACGCAAGAAACGTGCATAAGATACATGTTTTACTGAATAGCCATCATCTTGATCTTTACAAAAATACAAGAACAAATAATAATAATAATAATAATAATTAATTGAAATTTTGTTCAATTTTACCATCTTCATCTTCAGCTGGTTGTATTTCGATACGACGATCAGCTGCTTGTTGTTTTGCTGATGAACTACTCCTCTCATGAGAATCACCATCATTACCGGTTTTACCACGATTTTTAGCAGCAATAAAAGCCAAATAAGCTGGTGAATTATGGTAAGTTTTTAGAGTTTTTTCATATTCCAACTAGAAAAAAAAACACCATTTTTTCTAAGATGCAATGGAAATAATAAGAATTAAATACCTTTTCAGCTTCATATTCTTCAACATATTCAGTTTTTTCATCTTCAGGTAAATCACGCCACATCTGACCAATAATCTTACCAATTTCCCATAATTTTAAATCGGGATTTTGTGCTTTTACAGTATCCCATACTTTTCTACTATATCTCATATAGGGCATAAGTGGTTTTTCAGGTGCTTTTGGTGGTTTTGGTGCACGTGGATCATTCTAAATATATTAAAAAAAAATACAAATTACAATTAATTCAAAAGAATACCTACATAATTGTAATAATTATTATATCTATACATTCGTAGCAAGTGTCTTATCAACTAAATGTTATACATATACATACAGGAAAGGATATTCAGTAATATTTGAACAAGATAAAAATTATTATCTATCGATAAAAGGTAATCTATGAGAATTGTTAACTTAAAAAATTAGTTTATGTATATTAAACACTTACAGCAGCATTTTTACCAACTTTTTGTGGTAAAAAACCGGGATGACCATTTGGTGTTGTGATAAATGGACTTGTTTCTTTCTAAAATACAACAAAAATAAGTAAATTATTATTTAAACAAATAATCAACTTACATTAGAACTTGATCCTGAACTACCAGATGCCCTCAATCGTTCTAGAAAAAACAAACATTATTAGAGGTGTTAATTGGAAATTTTAACACAAAAAAACACTACAAAATGATATCATGCAACATGACAAAAACAGAAAAATATATAAATGTGTGACCACAAAAATGATAACAATTACTTACCTTATAGAGTGATATTACAAAAATTTGAGGTAAAAAAAAGATTGATGTTTAATAATGAGTGTTTTAAATGTATGAATGTCCAAATTATTGTGGCAATTGCTACAAAAATTTGGACATCCTGTAATGGTACTGGTTAGTATGATGGAATCTAACAAGAAGGCAAAAGCATTTACTTTAAATAATAATTGTATGATTTGTTTTATAATGGAAAAAAATTAAGCAAAAAGAGTTAATAATGTCTCGTTAATGATTTGTGTTAATAAAACGAAGTTTTGGCAGTTACCTTTCAATATGTTGAAAGTCATGGGCACGCCTGCTGACAGCAAATCTGAACAACAAACACAAACAAAGCATATCATCAGCACTATACTACGAAAAAAAAAGAGTATTTTTTAAATTTTATAAAATGCTCACAATTTATATAAAAAATACAGCACCACAGCGGTTATAAATATAAATTATGGCATCTATAATATGTGAGAATAAGGCCTTAATCTAATTATAAATCATGCTATTAAAACTGTTGAAACTGCCATTTCAAAAATACATTTAATTTAATTGATTACATTTAAGAAAAACAAATAATAATCATGAATAAATCAAAATAATAATAATAATAATAGTAGCGTCTTTAAGAAAATACTCATGCGAACTTTAAAAGGGGGGCAAGCTTTGAGTCAACGCTGGTCAAATTACATATAAAAAAAATATATACTAAATATATATTCTACGATTATTATTAGAGACCGACAATTAATTAAATAAAAAAAACAGTTCAATTATGCATTATTTAGTTATAAATTGTAAATATTTTAAAAATTATACATGAGGAAGTGATATCAATCTTACGGTTGCTTGTTTGGGGACTGGGCATTTGCATTGCCACTTGCTTGTAGTTTGATGGTAGTGCCATTATGATACACAAATTTAAAAAATTACTCAAAATCTATGAGATTCAAGAATTAATATCAAATTTTCCAAAAATGTAAATGTGAATGAGGGGGTGGGTGATGGAAAAACCCTTAAAGATTTTCACAAAAACATCACTAATTTTCTACGACGCCGATGACATCTGTCAACTGTCAAAAAATTTCAAGAATTGCCGACAGGGCTACCAACTGTAATTTTTTTAATAATTTAAGAATTTTATGGAATATTCGATACTGGTTGCACAATTTCAATCAAATATTCTATCAAATTTCGTGGTAATTCTTATAAGTAAGGCCAATATTTCTATTAAAGCTGCAAAAGGAGCCAAAAAGTAATAAACAAGCGTGTTAAATTATTTGCGTAACTTTAATCACAAATCAGTTTTGGCGGAAGTCTAACGGTCAGACGACGACTAACTGTACGTAACTATTCAAGCTGCCTTCGGTTAATGCAAAACGGTTTTGGTGCAGGGTTTTGGGTACGCGAGGTCACGTGACATAGGAGTGAATAGAGTCAAATGGGAAATAGCGAACGTGTTGGTGCTTATGGTGTTTCTAAACAAGAAACCCACCAATCATTACAAACCAGTACGATTTAAACTCTGGCAGCACGTGTTCCATCATATGGGAGCATATCACTGCGCATGCCCGCCCGGTGTGCACCGCTTCGCGACCTAGAACGTTAGGAGTGAACTCTATTCGTACTTTTTTTTCTTTGCCGAATAGAATGGAGTTAACACTTTTCACTCCCGAAGCAATAACCGAATGGTTTGGAGTGCACGAGAGCGAATAGCGTGAATAGATTGGAATAACCGAAGGCAGCTTCGGTGGCAATTTACCAATGTACGTAATTCAAACGCAACTCTACATCTGCATCTTTATCTTTATCTTCTTCTTGCTATTTATGGATATCGATAAAGAAATAGTAATTCAAGCGTCGTCCGTCTTTGAAGGATTTGCTTGCTCCGTCCAGCAAGCTTAAGTGGGACACAAATTTATATCTCTGTTCCTTTCTATGTGAACTTGTCTACTATTGGCCGAGTTTGTCAGCTGTAAATGGGTGGGGAGAGGCTGAAGAGGTAGATGAAGATGTACAGTTGCATTGTATTTTCTTAAGCTCGACCAAACCAGCCTTTCTCACTTATAGACTCCTAGTCTTACCGAACGTGCTAATGGTTGTTGATAAAACAGAAAAATTGAGATCGGGGTAGATCAAGGAAAACCGGAAACCGGAACGACGGACTTTCTGCCCTTGTCGAGTATAGTTGTTGTCGTTTATGTTTAAAGTCACGCTAAAAGAACACTACTAACAGGGCATTAGTTTATATTATCATCTCTATTTTACGCATTATTCGGTAAATTTCAGCATTCTTCAAGTTGACCATTAGTTCACTCATTAGTGCCCTTTTAATTTCATCATGTTGGCTTGTGTGTAAACTACTCACAAAACTGTTACTATTCTCCGTGCAAAAACTGAAACTGTATCACGAAATAGGAGTTTGGCAATTCTAGGCATTTGGGCGCCCTGAAACTTTTGCTCTTTGAAGGGCCTTGCGCTTATGCTTTGTAAGGGGCCCCTCAATGATGTACACCAAACGAAAGACAGATTATATTACCAAGCTTAAGCTTCAGCGCGTTCTAAAACTTAATCAACTCGATCAATTTGTTTATTTTTTTTCTTTAACCATTGTTCTTACAATACCACTGATACGTGAGCGCTAATACGTCGTCAGCATCCTTGGTCCACTCTTGCTAAGAATGCTGTTCCTCTTCCGTTTGCTTATTATTTCTAAATTCTACTTAATTATAACTAGGTGCTGGTTTATCTACATTTAAAGTTCTAGCTTTCTAGCTTCCTATAAATTAGCAAACTACTCTTAAAATAATTGCTGACGCTGATGGAATGACGCCACACGCCACCCCAATTTAAAAACGCACGTACGCGGACGACTACGGTAACGAGTAACTGTTCATCATCTGACAGCTAGATTGAGTCTTGGTTTGTTGTCGTCACTTTAACCACCACACCACTGACTGTCGTTTTTTTTTGTGTTAACGACGAGTTACAACGCTTGTGTGTAAAATTATATTAAAAATTGCATGATTTTTCAACAATTTTAATTAATGTAAGTGAAAATTCATAATTTTGCAACATTCAGTTTCACGAAAATCATATAATTGTTATTAATAATGTGTTGAAATTTATTGAAAATTAGGATTTAATTTTGTATCAAGGTTCGACAGTAATGGCGTTATTGTTGTACAGAAAAATAGCGGGAATTTTGAATATTTTTTTTTATAATAATAATTGTTTAATAATAATATTTGATTTATTTACAGAATAATTCACGAATTTTTGAAACGTAATGCTGTAACGTTTCCAACAACAGAAATCAATAATCAGATGAAATTATTGACTATATTCCAAAATGTACAATAATGTAAGTATTTTTTTTTTCTAATTTATATTATTGTTATTATAACAAAAAAATGCTCATTAAATAGCCGAATCAATACTCTGGCCAGGGTTATCAGAGTTCATACCCTCAATATCAACAAAACTACAATTCAAGTTACAACTATGATGGATATAATCAAAGTCAGTATACGGTAAGTATCTTAAGTAATTTTGAAACCAAAAAAAAAGCCCAACAGCATAAAATTAAATCAAACACAAATTCAATAGAATTGTTTTTGTGTTGAATCTATTTTATAAAATACGAATTTTACAGAATTATCGCAACAAATACTGTCATCTATCTATCAGGTTTATACGGTTTATAAATAATATAAATAGTTAAAAATTTTGGAATATTAAAAAATATATATATATATGAGGTGACTGTAAGTGTGTTGTTTTTTGTTGTTTTATTGAAATTTTAACAGAATTTTATTTTTTTCTCGTTTTTTTTTTGATTAATTGTTATATAGAATGTACAACCAGTACCACCTGGTGAAGAATATCCACAAAATAGTTGGGCACCAGTTGGTGGTGGAGCCGGTGCTAGTGGAAATAATACAAATTCTGCTAGTTATACAGATACAACAACACATCATTCCAGTGGATATGAGAAAAATGAAGATGAAGGTTAGTCGCCAGAATTGTAATATTTATATTATAAAAACATGTATTTTTTATATTTAAGGAATTGTATTAATTTAGGAGATTTCTTGTGAATTAAAACAGAATTGTTTATAATTTTGTAATGTTATCGTAGTAATACAACAATTCTGTTTTAATAAATTAAACAATTTGTTGTAATTGTAGATTATATTAGAATTTTATTGTAAAATCCTTCTACAGATTGGTAGTCCCATACAACAATAATCGGTAGGTGTTTTGTTTATTGATTGTTGAAAAACCCCCTTTCAAATGTGGTCAATATTTGCTAATATTATCTTTTCGTAGGATGCAAAAATTGTTTTAAATTCTACACTACTTTAAAAAAATAAATAAATCACTGTTAAACACACAAGGAGGAATCAACAGTTAAAACTTTCCCAAAAATAATTGATAAAATAAAAACATGATGATGGTTAAATTATAATAAACAATGTTAGAATTGTTTCAAACAAATATATCTAATATTTATTATTTTTATAGCTGTTGCACAAGAACGAAAACAACAGAATGCACAATTGATAAAACAACGTGAAGATTATGTACGTAAAGCAAGAGTATTAAGAAGAGAACTTGAATTACTACGGAATCAAAAACATGAAATCTTATCAGAGAATTCATCACAACGTGATATGGAACTTATACTGAAAGAAAATGACAAATTACAGGTAAAATGTTTTAATTAGATTCTTTAATAATTAGATTTTTATTTTTTTTCAATTTTGCAGGAGGAAATTCAAAGTAAAATGAAAGCAATTCATAATGTTATTGAAATGTTATCAAGTATTATAAAGGATGGTTCGAAAATATCTGATTTAGAAGCACAATTAGATGAATCATCACCGAAAAATCATCATCATAATAAAAATCATAATCATAAATCAATTGATCATCATTCAACAACAGATAATAATAATAGTAGTAATAGTATTAAATATAATTATATGCATTATGATCCTGAATTGCATTGGTGTCGGATGTGTGATGAATTTCCAAAAACAGCCAAAGATTTTCTATTACATTTACAAGGTGACAAACATAAAAATAATATACAAGAGAATGATGTCGGTGATAATACACCATGGCATAAATTACCACCAGAACAGGAATTACCTTGTTATGAGGGGGCGCCGAAAAAACGAATACCAATTAGAGGTAATTCTAAACAAATTTCAATTTTATTAATTAATTTATTTATTTATATGTTGGTAGGCTTGCAATTTTTCATATCAGCACCAGCATGGTATTGTAAACTCTGTGATACTTGGATTGGTGATCTACATTGTGCTTCGCACCATCTTAAGTCTCAAGCACATTTTCAAAATTATGCGGTAATTATTGTCACATAACGAGTGTTGTATCAAATTCTATCTAACCCTTTGCCGCCCCTATTTGAAACTCCTGCCGCTAGGACACAATGACCGCGTTTGTTAAATGGACAAGTAGCTATAGCAGAAAGTATGCTCTCCCGCAGGGGTCATTAGAGCGTTAGGGCCGGCAAAGGGCTAATGGTTAATTTGTTGTAATACTCTATTTTATAAATTTTCTCTAGTTTCTAATTAATTGATTGTAAATTTAGAATTTCGTTGAGCAAAATCCCCATTGGGAGATTGAATGGTTGAAAGATCGTGAAAAGGCATTAACACGTAACGAACGTCGTTCATCCGATTCAGATGATGTACCAGAAAAGAAGAAACGTAGTAAACATCGTAATAAACGTTCAAGTATTGAATCAAGTAATAAAGATAAGAAAAAGAAGAAACGTTCAAAGAAACGTCGAAAACATAGTAGTGATACAAGTAGTAGTTCAAGTAGTTCAGATAGTAGTTCAGATGATGATGAAGCCAATGATAAATCAAAAAGTATACGTGTTGTTATGCGTAATATGAAAGTACAATCAATAATGAATGAAGATCTATCTGGTAAATGGGAAATGTTGGAACGTTTAGTTGATGAACATAAGAAAAAAGAGGAACAACGTCAAAAAGTTGAAGCACAAAAATTACGTGGTACTGAAGATAATATGATATCACAATGGATGACAGTTAGTGAACCACAAGATAAAGAGAAAGTATTGTTAGATAATTTAAAAGATCGTATGAAACAAAAACATGAATTGGAACGTGCAAAATATGCTGAATTAGAACGGAAACAACGTGAAAAGGAACGTGAAGAACGTGAATTGAATGAACGTAAAGTACGTGAAGAACAAGAAGCTAAAGAACGTTTTGAACGTGAACGTCGTGAACGTGATCGTGCCGAATATGAAAGAATACGCGATAAAGATCGTAATCAAGTTAAATTCAAACCAAAAGAACGAGATAGTTACAGGAAACGAAGAAGTCCAACTCCAGATAGACATGGTGATTCTAGGCGTTATTCAAGATCCGATTCACGGTAAATCAGTTCTATAATTTTCCAAAATTATTGTATTTAATGTTTTATTGGAAAACTTTTAGAGATCGTCGTAGTCATGAGAACGGCCGAACTTCATTGGAACGCCGTCGCAGCCGTAGCCGTAGTCGAAGTCGTAGTCGCAGTCGTAGTACCGATCGAAAATACCGTGACGATTCTGATCGGAAAAAACCACCAGGTCCACCAAGTTCCAAACGTTTACCATTTATTGGTCGTATGCCATTATTTAAAAATAAAAAAGTTGAAGAGAAAGTTGAGAAAGAAATTAAAAAAGAAGATTATGATATACCACGTCAGACAAGATTTCAACCAGGCAATTTAGCACGTGCATTCCTACCACAACCTGATGTTGTATGTTTTCCGAAATTATCATCATATCCACCGATTAGTGCACCACCACCACCACCAGTTGTATCACAACCGGATCCACCAGAACCACCAAAAATCAGTGATGAGAAACCACCAAAAGCACCACCAGCACCGAAAATCGGTAAAGCTGCTGAGAATCAAGCAAAGAAAGAAGAAAAACAACAACAACAACAACAACAACAACAGCAACAACAACAAGCTAAAACTGAAGAAGAGAATGTTTATGATCCAAATCATCATCAAATGATAATGAACCAATATTATTCAGGAATGGATTATAATACAATGATGTATTCACAAATGTATGATTATACACAGTGTCAACAAGACGACAGTCAAAGTCAACCGCCGCCACCACCACCACCGGACGATGTACCACTGTCGCATACTATGCCATTACAACCGCCCCCGTTACCACCAAATGACCCTAATGATGATTTGGCAATGTTAGGGATTAGTGCAGATGATATGGCAGCCCAAAGTTTTTAGATATAAAATGACCTTTTTTTTTAATAGTTTGATAGTTTGATTTCTTCAAGTAGGTTAAGTGTTGTTCTTTGGGCTGGTTGTGCCAGAAAGAAGCTTCATTGTGTAATAGTAACATGTATTATTCAAATTCAATAAACAAGAATTTTTCCAAAAGATTTACTTTTATTATCCAACCCTTCAAAATGGACTTTTCTCTGTAGGAGGCATTATTTTGAAGTTGTCCCGCTAGTGGAGTTTTCATGGAAAATGCAGGAAAACAAACAGGTCTGCCATCATTTCTGCGCATAATCAATACTGACTGCCTGGTTTATATTAGCAGTGAACGCCGACGTTATCCTTTGGAAAATTGTGGAAAAACGGAAAGGACCCCGTGTTAGAAGTTTCAGTTTTACAATAACTGACAAAAGGTTAGCAATGTGAATGTTTTGTGATTAGATAGATTAATATTGAAGAGTAGAATGTGATATGAGGCCTAAACTGTAAGTATCACAAGAATTTTTCGCGTAGCTTTTTGAAAAATAGAGAATTCCCTTCGGTTGAAAGAAAATGAAAAATGAAGACCCTTTAATTTCTCCCTTTATTTTATTTTGCGGAAAAAAGGGGTTTTTTTGTATTTTTTCTTGTATATTTTTGGCATGATTTTATAGAAATGCTGGGAATGAATAAACGGATTATTAACAAAAGGCACATGTTTTCCTTTTCCTCCTCGTCCTTTTTGTGTTTGTTCGGTTTCCTATTTTATTAACAGTAGCTATCGTGTACAACATTTTCTGTGTAGGTGGATGACGTATATAGCTACCAAATCAATAGCGTCTCGGCGTTTTTCGTCGCGACGCTCACAGTGACTCATACACACAGATACATACAGTTCGGGTCAGTTCACTGGCAGTCCGTCAATGATGAGTAAGAGAATTTCACCAACAAAAATTCCTCTAATATCCGGTGTGAATATTGTTTTACCCAAGAAAAAACCCTATTTGTTTATAAAAATGTTTAATTATTAATAATAAAAAATCTTATTATTATTAATTTCAGACGCCTCAATGAAACTTAGATTAGATAATGCACAAAATAACCAAAGGTCTAAAAAAGAAGAAGAAAGGCAAAAAGTCGAAACATAAAGACGAGGAATTATTTAAACCGGAAGAACTTGAAGCTTATCGTCGTGAACAACAACAACAAGAACAACTACAACAACAACAACTTCAACAACAAGTACAAACTACTGAAGAATCTTCCGGCTCAACACAACTAACCAAAAACGAAGAGTGGAAAAAATTCTTGGCTCTTACATCTGGTGTTGATGATATTTTAAAGAAAACTCAGGGTGATCTTGATCGCATCAAAAGCACATCGTTTTTCCAACGTGTACCAACACCAAGCCAACAAAAACAACAACAACAACAGCAACAACAAGAAGAATCTCAACAGGAGCAAGAAAATACTGAAACTGTCCAAGAAAACGTTGAACCAACCAATCTTGGTATTGTCGAAGTCTCTGAATCCGAATCCGATGAAGATGATGAAGATGATATATTCGATACAGCATATATTGATGCAATTGCAGCTGGTGAAGTGAAATTAGCTTATATACCGGAATCACCAACTGAACAAACAACCGGTGACGATCCATTTGATACATCAATAGCTGAACGTGCTATATTAGGACCGGCTGTTGAACGTAAAGGTAAAAAACTTGTACCCATTGGTGCAGCCGTTGAAGTTCTAACTGGACGTGTTCAAATACCGACTTGTGCTAAACAACGACCAGTTTCTAATCGACGACAAATATTGAAAGAAAAAGATTTACTTCTAGGTAGTTTTGATGATAATGCTAATGCTATAGTTAATAGTACAGGTAAGTGTTAATGATCGATTTTAATTACGAATAGTTGAGATATTTTATTTATAGCTTCCCCAGAAGAAGTTCCGAAAACTCTTCTAGACGAAGACGCTCCTCTTCCGGATGAACCGATTGATTTAACGAAAACACTTCATCAGATTGCGACACCAGTTACACAACCATCTGAATTAAAGCTCGAAGATCGTAGTAAAGAACTTGTTGAAGAATTTGATGTTATTAAACAAATCGAAGATGAAGATGATGAAGAATTTGCTGCTTTAGCTGCTGAGAGTCTTGCAAAAACACCAACAGTTGTGGTTGCTGCAATTCCAGTAACTACTGCAACAGTAAACGAAGACAGTTGGGCGGCATTTGATAACGATCACAAGTAAATGCTTTGTTATCATAAATGTTACGATTTTATCAATATTATTGCATTACAGACAAAATCAAGACTTTGAAGAGACAGAAAAAGGACCAGAAGTTGATCCTTTTGATACAAGATTTGCTGAAAATCTTGTACCCGGTAAAGCTGAATTGAAGATAATCGAAAATGAGATTTTGAATGAAGATAACGATTTTGATCCAAGATCTGACGATAAATTATCACAAATTCTTATCACCAATAATAAAGTTAAAATTAATATAACTGATCCAACTGGTCAACGTGAATCAATTTCATCATTAGATCGTGTCTCTGAATCCGATTTAAATCTAATTAAACCAATCCATCGTGATCTACTTGGTGGTAGTAATACTGATTTATCGAATTTATTGAATGATCAACCATTGAAACCATCCGAACAGATCGATGAGAATTATATTGAATATTGTGATCCATTTGATACATCGATTGTAGAAACTGCTCAATTACCGGGACAGACGGAATTGAAATTTCTTGAAAAAGAACTATTAGGTGATTTGAAGATTAATGAGGTTGGTGCATCAGTAAATGATGATGATGATGATGATGATTTTGATCCAAGAGGTGAAGAAATCCAATCAAAAGAACGAACTCTATCAAGGCCGGACGTGTTGAATATTGCTGCTGTTAAAACGGTATCATTTGATCTTCCATCACCAACTAATGATCTACTAGTAGCTAATGAGGAACAATCAAATAAGAAACCATTAACACCATTTTATATTCGAAAACATTCAATTCCTGAAGAGACTGATAATAATGATATAGATACAGATCCATTTGATACATCATTCGTGGCAAATATTGCTCCAGGAAAAACTGAATTGAAATATATTGAAGAAGAACTATTTGATCCGAATACTGAGAGACGTTTAAGTTTATCGGATCAAAATTTTGATCCAAGAGACGAGAATCAAGCAAAAATTGATAAAGTTGTGGAATCAATTAAACAAATTGCTAATAAACCAACTGATTTACCAATTGACGAAACGAAACAACAAATTGATTTATTATCAATCGGTGAATTAGAAATTGGTGATAAAGTTTTAACACCAGCTGCTGAAATTGATAGGAATTTTGAAGAGATCTCTTATCAAGATCCATTTGATACATCATCGATTGCTACGAATATTTTACCGGGAAAAACTGAATTGAAATTAATCGAAAGTGAATTAATACATTCCAGTGATTTAACTGATACAGACTTTGATCCGCGTGCTTTCAATAAACTACCAACAACTGTAGATTTATTAGATAATTCTGGTGATATTGTTATACATAAACCATTAAATCCGGTCATAGATAGCACAAATAGTTTTGATAGTGGTGATATTGATCCATTCGATACTAGTATAGCTAATAATATCGTGCCCGGTAAAGCGGAATTGAAATTGTTAGAATCGGAATTGATGTAATTTTCAGCTTGATTAGATAACCGGAAAAAAGACTAAAAATGGATGTTAAAGGTGCTAATCCATTCCTCTTTACGGAGGATGATTATGCTTCACCGCATGGAGCCGCAGCAACAGCAGCAGCTTCAAACCCTTTCTTAATGGATGATGATGATGTGTTTCCAAATGGTAGTAACGACAATCCATTTTTATCACAAACGGCTACATCAGTAGTGTCTGGTAATTCCACAAATCCATTTGCTTTCGATCCAATGGATTTAGGACCACCGGAAGCCGAAACGGCACAATTCCAAGCTAGCAATAATTTTATGGATATGACGGCAGTAAATCAAAATGACTTCGCAGTTACTACCACAGTAACGCCAGCATCAACAACAACTAATTCAAATAATAATCAAGATTTTCTTGGAGGTGTTGGAGAAGTTACTCCCCAAAAACCAACAGATCTTGATTTGAAATATACGAATACTGTAGCTAGTAATGAAACAACCAGTGGAGTTCCTACACGACCGCCACCACCACGTCCACCCCCTTCAAAAGAAACTCAAGACTTACTAATGTCAGTAATGGGCGCTATGGATGCTACTAGTTCGCATCTGTTAGATAAAATACCACCAACACGTACACCTAGTCCTGTTTCCGTGCGTGATCTACATTCACCCAGTCCAACACCGGAACCAATTATCGATTTATTAGATGTTGGTAGTAAAACTACAGAACCAAGTCATAGTACTGAAGATTTATTATCATTAAATCAAGATAATTGTGATATTAATCAAAATCCCCCAGCACCAGTGACAACGACGACGGCACCACCACCACCAAAACCGGCACAACCTCCACGTCCGGTACCACCAAGACCAGCACCACCAGCCAAACCGCCACCACCGGCAACTCAACGAAATATAGTACCGCCACCGAAACCACCACCACCTCCAGTGGTTGCAGCACCACAACAACCACAACCAGTTCAAGCACAAAATGAAATGATAGATATGTTCGATAGTACTCCAGCTCCGAAAGTGGCCACCAAAGCGGATATTTTGAATTTATATAATGCACCAATGAAAGCACAAGAGAAACCGGCCACCGATCTACTATTTGATACTATAGAGCCTGAAAACGAATCTGTAATCACCAATCAGGCACCAGTAATTAAAGACGAACCTACTGAAACAGTAATTGAACAAAATAAACCAAAATCTGAAGTGGTTCCTTCAGTACAGGAACCGATACAGGAGAACTTGATATCACCTGAACCATCCCAGAATGATACACAAATGGATACGAGTGATAGTCAAAGTAAAGATTCAGTTTCTAGTGTTACTTTTAATCCATTTGCTGGTAATGAAGACAATCAGCAACAAGTAAGTCCGAAAAATGACGTTTTCCAACCGGAAACCACCACTTTAGATAATAAAGAATTTTTGCAAAACCATCATCAAGTCGATAATAATATTTTTACACAACAACAAACTGAAATATTTCAGCCTGAAAATCGAACAACTTCAGCTTCAATTCAGAATACTTTCAATATTCAAGGTGATGAATTTGATGCTTTTGCACAGAAATTTGAATCGGTTAAAGATGAAAATCGAAATGGTGCTTTCGATGCATTTTCTGGTGGTAATGATGCATGGGGTAGTGATGTTGGTAATAATGAAGAAACTAGTACCGGTTTCGGTGCAGAAGAGTCCTTTGATGCATTCCTAGCATTACAAGAACCACCAGTAGTACCACAAAGTACTCCAAATCGGATCAGTAAGGCGGGTTCACAAGAATCAGATGAAGATAAAGATTTCTCTGTTTTTATCAGGTAAGAGGCTTTATAGTAAACACGACTATTTGTTTTTGATTGAATTGTTTTTAGGCCGAAAACTGATGAGGATTTCAGTGGTGGTGCTTTGCCAACGATAGCACCGCCTCCGGCAACTGTTCAACAGGCAGCATTTACTGATACGTCGCCGAGATTTAATCCATTCGATCAACAGAATGATGTTAGTGCTGTTGCTGCGAATCAAGAGCCTCAATTGAGTTTTACTGTTGGTGCAACATCAGAAATGAAACGAACTGATTCACAAGAAACACCTCCGACACCGTTGTACGATGAAGATGTTTCTCAACCGTTAGAACCGTTCCCTAGAATCAATTATACTGGTGATGGTTGGGAGATGCATCTGCGTCAACCGAATAAAAAGAAAATAACTGGTCAACGATTCTGGAAGAAGATTTTTGTCAAACTAGTCTACCAACAAGATTGTGTTTTATTACAATTATTCAATCAACAATCCGATAAAGATCCATTCCAAGAATTACCATTACAACCGTGTTATTCAGTCTCAGATATTGGTGCTCAACAATACGATCAATTCGGCAAGATTTTCACCGTTAAATTACAATATATTTTCTATAAAGAACGACCTGGTGTCCGACCTGGACAAGTCAAGAAAGCTGAACGTATTACAAATAAATTGAGTCAATTTGCTGCGTATGCAATACAAGGTGATTATCAAGGTGTTAAAGAGTTCGGTAGTGATTTGAAAAAATTGGGCTTACCGGTGGAACATGCTCCACAAGTGTCGCAATTAATGAAATTAGGCTCGTTGAATTATGAAGATTTAAAACAATTCTCGATGTGTATAGAAGAGGCTCTATTTAAATTACAAGCTCATCGAGATCGAGCTTTGCATTATAAAATGGAAGAAGTCCAAGTTACGGCAGTCGATGAACTTTATGTCGAACAAGATGCTGATGGTATTATCGAAGTCTAAAATCGACAATTCTTTCTCATGTTAGATTTGTTGCAGGACATGTCGAGAAACAAATAGCAAGAGTCCGCCTGTTTTTCTTGGGCTTCCTAACAGGAATGCCGGATATTGAGCTTGGTATTAACGATATGCGACGACAAGGCAAAGAAGTTGTTGGTCGACACGATATCATTCCTGTTGTAACAGAAGAATGGATCCGTTTAGAAGATGTTGAGTTCCATTCATGTGTCCAACAGGACGAGTACAACAACACCCATATAATCAAGTAAACTCACTCTCTTATCAAATAATCTAAAATTTCATTTAATTCCCTCTTTTCTTTAAAAAATAGGTTCAAGCCACCGGATGCTTGTTATATTGAATTGTTAAGATTCCGTGTAAGACCACCGAAAAATCGAGAATTACCATTACAATTAAAAGCAACGATTTGTATAACTGGTAATCGTATTGAATTAAGAGCTGATGTTTTAGTACCCGGTTTTGCTTCAAGAAAATTAGGACAGATACCGTGTGAAGATGTTATGATTCGATTTCCAATACCGGAATGTTGGATTTACCTGTTTCGAGTTGAGAAACATTTCCGATATGGGTCTGTGAAGTCGGCCCATCGAAGGTACAACTTGTCTAGCACTACAGTGTACTTATGATTATTCGATCTGTAGCTTATCTGTGCAATATTATCGAAGTCATTGTCATCTTCGCTTGTTGACTGTCGGTATTGAACGTCAACGAGGACTTCGGTATTCAGCCTGTAGATCTCGTCGACTTGTATTGCTCCGCCCATAAAACACTAGGCCTAACGTATTGGTCGAGCTTCTCAACTGTAAATGGGTGGGGAGTCGACCGCCCAATTGAAACAATTGTCCTCGTGGACGATGATGACGATGACTTTGGCCTGAATCCCACCGAAGTGATTATCCGCATTATTACTCGAATAATCGAGAGTACACCGTAGATTTTTTGAAAAAACCAAGAATGGAAATTTTAAATTGTTTCTTGTAGAACTGGGAAGATTAAAGGCATCGAGCGAATCTTGGGCACAGTCGATACCTTACAAGAAAGTCTAATTGAAGTGACTTCCGGACAAGCTAAATATGAACATCAACATCGTGCAATCGTTTGGAGATGTCCACGATTACCAAAAGAGGGACAAGGTAAACTTGATCATTTTTCTACTGTTATTAGATTTTTGATAATAATAAACAAAAATCGTTCAGGTGCTTACACTACCCATAATATGGTGTGTAAAATGGCATTAACCAGTTACGATCAAATGCCGGAAAAACTAGCCGAATATTGTTATGTTGAATTTACAATGCCGGCAACACAAGTCAGTCATACAACATGTAGAAGTGTTAGTTTACAAAATTCCGATAGTGATGAACCACCAGAGAAGTACGTTCGTTATCTAGCAAGACACGAGTATCGGTGAGTTGCAAATATTCAAAATCTACCGGTTGTCCTCCAATAAAATTCATTTTTAGTGTTGGTATTGAGCATACTGAAGGTGAATCACCGAATGCTTATGCGGCTGCAACTTTTGTTAAAACAACACCGAAAGAAGAACCGAAACCAGCACCACCACCACCAGTACCCGAAGAGTCCAGTTCGGATAGTGATTAATTTCGGTAATTAATGTTAATATTGAGTCAAAAATTTGGATTTTATGTTGTAATTGTCGGGTGCCTAAAACAATAAGTATAACGTTCCAAAATCCTTAATATAGATTAGTTTAATAATAATTATAATTAATATAAATAAAGCCAATATATATAAATGTAAAGAAAAAAACAGGAGAAACAAGAGCTTCAATTTTATTATGAAGTCTTAATTTATTAAAGGATCTCAGTGGATCTCAGTTAATTTAGAAAGAGATTTAATGAAGATTAGATAATTTAGTTAATAGTTAATAAGACAAAAGTAAATATTTAAACGATAAGTAATTAAGTAAATACCATTCACTTGAAAGACAATATCTTATAATAATAATATATTAGTTAAATAAATGTCGATATTATTTATTTGTATTGTGTCAGTATTAAAGTAAAAAAGTAAATAATTTCTTTTGGAATTCCTGAAAATATTATCAAATAATCGATAGTTGTTCGTTGTAGATGTGAAAAATATAAGTGTATCTCTATATAATAATAAGATTATGTGATTTCAGTTCAACATATCATACATGTTCGGTTTTTTTGTTTGGCATATATTTTTGTATATAATTTCCAAGCATTTTTCATGTGTTTTTCTTGAAAATTAAATGAAAAAAAAAATAATCAGAAAGAAAAACACAAATCTCTAGACAGACCAAAGATCAAGTATAGTAAGGCAAAATAAGTAAAAAAAAAACCTATCCAATAAGTTAGTTGTGTTGTTAGTTAGTTAGAATATTTAGAAAATAAATTGTTAATTGTTAGAATATTTGTTGAATTGTCTAGTACGTTAACTAGTTTTAAGTTGTTTTCTGTTTTGTCTAAAATTATTGATTTTTCAGTTCGGGTATGTTTTGTTTCGTCATTATTGAAATTTGGAGATTTTCCCGCGTGAAAATATCTCCAAAAAAAAGGAGTCAAACCTAGTCACTAGTATTTAAGGAAATGTGTATATTATTCGTAATTTAAATAATAATAATTAATAATAATAATAAATTATAGTAATAACTGTGCAACTGTACATTAGAATATATCAGTATAACTATATTATCATCAATGTATATGTAAAGAGAAGACGATATTATAACAATAAAATTGTACCGCTTGAATTGGTAATTTGTGGTAAAATTAGGTGGTAAACGAAACACCATCAATATGCCAATGAATCAATTCTTTATTTAGAAATCAGTCTTTTACGTCAGTTTTAGCCAAATTTGGTTAAACCTGTATCACACAGAGACAATCACAAAACATGCACAAGTTCACAATTTACAAAGTTTTACCCAAATATAGTCAAATTTGAATTAAAAAAAAAAATAATAATAAAAAAACAATAATACATATGCATGTAGAACAAGTTTCAATTGTCGTATAGTATTTTTCTACCAAAAAAAGTCTTTAGATCATTTTATAATAATTTTTCAATACCAAAAATATAGACGACCACAATTTACGTTCATTTTTTTGCCAAATTTTGTCTACCACAAGAAAAAGCGTACAAAAATCTCTATAATAATTAAATACGAAATATTGACCAGTCTTACAAAAAACACGAGAATTTTTCCAAAGAAAAAGTTATGATTTAAAATCACATTATTACAGAAATTAATTAATTAAAAGAAAAACGAGTAAACAATTCAATAAAATCATAAAAAGTACATAAACTCTAAACAGTATATCTGCCAGCAGTTAATATACGATTCTATAATTATGTAATATAATATAAAGCTTAAAAAAAAAATATGTATAAATAAATTTTGGCGCTTATATAGAATAGAAATCAATAACTATACATCAAAAACAATAATAATAGATTGACGTATAGGCCGGCCGACAGTATAATATAATTTCTCCAATTTTCCTATTTTTGTCGATAACTGATTAAAATAATAATAATAATAGTACTTGAAAATGGATCAATTAAAAGAGGGACAGATTGTTGAAATTAAGGCCCTAGTGCATGTTCTGTCATTTGTAAACACAGAGATTCTAAACTATTCTCAATATCAATATTTTTTAAAATTTGTTGTTTCTTTAAATTATTATCAACATCATTTAGATCAATTTCATTATCTTGAAAACGTACATGAAATTGATTTGTTGCTGTTTTACATACTAAATCAAATGTATTATTTCGAAATAGATCAA
Organism: Iselma pallidipennis; assembly: GCA_037464855.1. Lineage (NCBI taxonomy): Eukaryota > Metazoa > Arthropoda > Insecta > Coleoptera > Meloidae > Iselma > Iselma pallidipennis. Next base: position 14,976 of record JAZBHA010000072.1, on the reverse strand, counting down.
TGCTGTTATTACCACCAGTATTACCAATGTTGTTAGTACATGATGAATTATTACCACTATGTGTTGTTGTTGTTACCATTATCGGATATAAATCTTTCTTCAATGTTACACTACCAACAGAATGACGATGGGAATTGATTAATTTATTATTTTGAACATTTGGGTATGATGAACTTTTCTGTGCTTGTGGATCTTGAGAATATTGCTGCAATTTACTACCATGCTGCCAAGCTGATCTGTTCAGGGAAATTTTCAATTAGTAAAAATTAAAAAGACCAAAAAAATATACGACATATCCCAAAAATTGAGACAACAACCAAAAGTATCCCACCACAAAATGAGTTCAATAAACAATCTGTTTAGGTACAGGATCGGCTCATTTTGGAAAAAGTGGTCACACAGGGAAATACTCGTAAGTATGCAGAAAATGTTCAGGAGATCGAGTTACTCCGAATTGGACATTAGCTCAACTTTGTGGCATGTACACTTGCGTGTATAAAAAAGAGAACGCTTTTTTGGGTCTGTGTAAATCAGGCTACCGAGGGTGGTCGCTACAAAACAATTTAAGCTTCACAGACCACAATCTGACAAATCTGGTAGGAAAGATACTCTTATCTCTCCACCTTCCTCCTTTAAAGAGAGAAAAAGCCTGATTTACACGAACGAAAATACTACTATTTCTTACCCAAGAGTCGTTCTCTTTTATATGCACGTAAGTGTACGGTTCTCGAGATATAGGAACTCAAATTGAGATCACGCGAGGAAACTTTTGAAGCCCTGTAACTTTCACGTCTTTTGACCGATTTTGACCTAATTTGGTACAAAGATACTACTAGACAAGAACTACCAGAAGGCATGTTATCACGTGATTTGATTCATATGTACTTGCCGTTTTGTATCACTGAATACTTCAAAGTCCCCCTCTCACCTAGTCACACGAAGATCTCTCTACATATGTTTAAGCTCTACATACAGTAAATATAGGTCAAATCACGTGATACTTTACCTTCTAGTAGTCTTTGGCAGGTAGTACTTTTGTAAAAAAATTGGGTCAAAATCGGTCAAAGGGCGTAGAAGTTGCGGGACGCCAAAGTATAAGAATTTGGGATGACTCGACTTTCTGAACATTTTCTGCTATGATGGTCCTTTGTCTCATTACTGCATTATTATGGTTGTTTTATTGACAAGTCAATTTAGAACAAAAACTTGGGATATTTCGTAAATTTTTGATAACAATCTGTACCTAGAACTCGAATTGGGTATTTTCTGTGGATAAACTGGTACATGTGTTCCATTGGTTAATTGTCCTTTCCACATCATAAGCCGTCGTTTTTGTTCATCAGTAAATGCTTCTAATGTATCAGCACGATCACATAATGTGGTAAATAATACCAAACATTCGTCAGATGGTTGTCTTAACATTAATAATTGTGTGCAAACTAAATTCAACAAAATATAATAATTATTAGATCTCGTATTGTTAAACAGACAACAAGAAAAAAAGTATCTCACCTTTACCCATAACTTTAACAAATTGTGATGGTAAATCTTCACCGGCAGTAACTTGTAATGGACTTTGTAGAACACTTTTTAATTTTTTCAATGCAGCATTTAAATCACCACCATTCATAACTTCAGTTTCTAATTCAGTTAACATTATACTACGTTCTTTTAATTTACTTATACTTAATAATAATTTATGACGGGCACCTTTTGTTATACCCATTGTTTGTAAACGTTCATCAGTTAATTCTAACATTTCACTATATGTTAAATTATGAAATACCCAACTATATTTATGTAATCTTAATGATTTCAACCATGATAAAATACTTTTCATTACAGGTAAATTACTTAATAATTGTAAATCTTGTAATCTAGTTTCTGAACTGCTCGATTGTAAATTGGTTGTTATATTTAATAATAATGATTTATCATTTGATAATGAATAACTACGTGGTTTTTGTAATAATGGCTGTGATAAGTTCTCTTGTGATGACCAAAAATCTTTTAAACTTTCATGTGAACTTGTTTGAGCTGGTGTTAAACTATTTGAACGTCGATTAAAACGTACTGAATCCAATTGGTGGTGTTGTTGTGATGATGATTTTTGTTGTTGTTGTTGGGTGGTAATTTCCGGATTTGGACTAGTTGATTCATCACTGGATTCATTCACTGGTGAATGTACAAAATTATCAGCATTCACTTGTGTCAAAACATGCTTCAATAGATGCCGGAATGTACGTTTCTCATCTTTATCAAATGCTGGATGTATAAATACATACGACATGATTTCAACACATTCGTTGTAAATTTTATATGGTGGTGTAATAAATTCAGCTAATACACGTCTTATTGTCGTTAAATATGAATTAGCTGCTTCTTTATTGCCAGGTTTTAATAATGGTAAATGTTGTAGAAGTGAGGTTAGAGCTGTTTGTGGATGTTCACTTAATAGTCTTGTTATAAACACAGAATTGTTAGCATTGCGTTCCAAGACTTGTGATTCTGGTGTATTTGCCACAGTAATACATTGTTCTAATGTATGTTGTAAGAATTTTGCATTTGCATAAGGTAAACCGGCCATTAAATAATATAATGCTACTGTACGTTCACAACTGTCCCATTTATGGAATTTCAAACGGATATCATGGAGTTGTTCACAAAATTCCGAGAAATCTCTCAATTGTGTCGTTGATTCCATCATTTAATTAAAACAACCAGAAATGGGACGAAAAAACTAAAACACACTGTGAGACACAAAAAAAAAACAACAGGAAAAAACTATACAAATCTACAAGTTAGGTGTTTTTTTTTTCTGTTTCTTCTTCAAATTTCTTTCTATAGAAAATTTTTGTACGAATTTTGCTGGATTTTTCGAGTTTATCACTTTGATTTTATTTAATCATCGCACTGGTAGAATTTGGTTTAATTTATAAAATAGCTTTTTTCTTTCTTTTTTTTTTGGTCAATTAATTATTAAAAGAGAGAAATTCTGACCGCTTTCGTACACACCCAACATGAATGAAGTTGGTTGCATAGGAGCTGTCAATAGCTGTCAAACCCAACGAATTTAAAAGAAAAAATCCCTAAAGAAAAAACAACCGGGCGCGCCAAAATATTTGAATTTAAAATCGAAAATTTATACCGGTTGTTGAAAAGCTTCTAGGTACTTGGGCGAAAAGAGGCCGTGGCGGGAGTGAAAACATTTTATAGAGATTTTGTATAAGTGCAACAGTGACAAAAATGTACAACGTGAAGGGAGGGGACTTCTTCATTGTCCAAAGCAGGTAAACTTCTACCTAAACAAACCAATTTTTGTCTCTGTTGCCCTTATACAAAATCTCTATAAAATGTTCTCACTCCCGCCCCGGTCTCTTTTCGCCTATGTACCTAGAAACTTTTCAACAACCGATATAAAATAGTAATAAATGTACAGACTAATTGTAAGCGTTTAGGAATGATCTATGCTCATAATCAAAGAAAAGTCATACAAAATACAATAATTGACTGGGACTTCCAAGGATGCGATAACGCGGGAAAGTTTGAGCTTCTCAGAAACTAAATGGATTAACTTTATAAATAAAAGAAATTAGAAAGAATTTGTATGTTTTTTTTAGAGTTTAGATTGAAATATATGTATGACCAGGCAAATACGAGGGATGTTTACAAAGTTTTAGAAATCGTTCTGTAGTTCTATAACTTCTAGCACCAACGGGCAAAGTTCCACAGCAACCAATCAAAAATCATACATTCCAATCGTCTGGTGGAATTCTCATCGTCCGTAGAGAGAAAGACAGGGGACCAAGTTAGAAGAGAAAAATCTTTCCGTAGAGATACTCCTTGGGAGGCCATTTTCTCCTCCTAGTTTTTCCTTCTGTCTCTATAAACAGGAGAGAAAGAATAGGAGCTGTCAGGGCCCCCAGCTGACGCTTGGTAATACAATCCCCTTAAAACAACACAGCAATGGAGTCTCCCAAGAACATGTGCTTAAGGCGCTCGAATGTCACTGGGTATATTTTTGTCTTTACACTTTGGAACGCAGCTCACAAAGTGCTGTAAGATATGTATACTGCTCTTATAAGTAAGCAGCTGTTTCCTATAGCTTAGCCCATGTCGCGCTAATAAGGCCCGCGGAGTAGTGGTAGTGGTGGTGATGAGCGAGTTATACTCCAGGACACGCGGCTATTAGAGTTTGCAACCGTAATGGCTTGATTCTTGCCTAATGCGACAATGCATACAACATAGAGGACTATATTTCGGCTTCTTCTGAACTGATTCAGATGAAACGGAGTGTACATTACTTCTGGGAGTCCCTACTTTAAAATTGCCAAGCTTCTCTAAAAACGCTTTAGCCGTTTTGGAGACAATTTGTCTCAAACAGACAGACAGACAGAACTTCTAAAAATTGTGGATTTCGTCTTCCGATCGTACATTGTATCACTTCTGTCACTATTACGACAAAAAATCGATTATAGGGATAGGCACTACATTTTTATTATATTATTAATAATAATAATAATAGATAACTGATATCAAACATGCTTATGGATGGGTACAACACATGAGTAAATATGTACGTCTTATGTTCCATTGTCCAATAATTGGGACAGGAAGCTTTATCTGGCCTAGCATCATGCATTTTTTGACCAGTAAACCATTATGACTCCCATAATCAGTCGGACTATTGGGGAATTCAATAAACAAATATTTATATAATAGGTTCTTCTCAAAGGCTTTCTGAACAAGCTGTGCCGCCGAATAGGGCACGTTTGCGAAAGATGGTACGAAACTTGACGCTTCACTATGCAACCTTAACATTTTGACTGTCATGGACCTCCTTGAATCTGAAGCGTACCATTCTAAGATAAGTGATAATTGAAGAAACTGAGACACCCCCAATTTGGACATAGGTACTTTAAATAAAAAATCGTTTAGAAATATTTACTTTATTATAGAAAATAATTTATCAACATTCCAAAATTTCATACATCAACAAATAAATAAAAAGAAATTAATCTAAATGGACTAATGGACATATGGTCAGTTTCACTTTCAACAACTTGGCATAATAAATGATACGAATAAATTATAAAGAAAGTGAAAATTTGTGAAAAATGGTGTTAAATTACTGTTTAAATTAATGATAACTATAAGCGTGAGCCAATTGTTCGTGTCCTCCATAATATTGTCCAATATCTTCTTCACCACCGCCGTTATCATAATTTGCTACAAATTGCGCATTATTATTATTATTATCATGTTCTTCCACTTGATATGTACTAGCCAGCACAGCAGCATCATGACCTGTTACAAATGACAACAATCAATTTTACGACTAGAAATTCTCGATTTCTTCATCAAACAACATCATTTACCAGCTGACGCCTAGATTAATGTTATTAAATCTATACATAAATTTATTACCTTCAGCACCTAATTGGGTGTGTCCTTGAAAATCGTGACCTTCGAACTGATAACCTTGATGGACATTATTATCAAGACTAGCAATTGCATAACCATGATCATGTTTATCACCATGATGGATCTCGATTTTTGATGAAGTCTTTCCTAACGAAACTGGATGTTCTAGTAGTTCTTTATATTCTTTTTTAATAAAAGTCGGAATTGGATGGAAATGTTCTATATGGATGTTTTGATAAGATGTAGCCCGTTCGTGATGGTGTATAGTACCATCATGGAGACTTTCATGGGGAATTATACCACAATAGATGGATTTAATAGAAATCAAAAAACAACAAATCTGGAATAATGAGATTTCTTGTAATACGAAAAAAAAATCACTTTTTCTTTTATGGAAAGATAGAAATAAACAAAGTTTACTCCGGATCCGGTTCGGATGTAGGTATTTAAGAAAAATTCCAATTAAAAGAAAGTTGATTAATTTAATTAATATATAAATAAGAATTACTCACGATCAATTTCATTATTATTATTAATATATTATGATTATTGTTGTTGATCTGGTTGTTTAACAAACACTGAATTTTTTAATGAATTGTTGTTGGTATTTATATAGAAGAGTATATGTGGGGATTATGGGCAACCCCATTGTTTTTTCCTGTATTTATTTAACAATCTATCTCACTCTAACATATCAATCGATCCGTTAAAACTACATATAGATAGAGGATTGATTGCAGTAATATGTACTTTAGCTTCTCTCAAACGTATTGCATACTAATGAGAAAAGAATCGGAAAAGAAAAAACTAACAAACGGAAGGAAACGATATTGTTCCATTTCTAATTTTGAAATTTTACAATATTTGTGAATAAAAAGTCTTATTATTATTATTATACATTTGTAATAATAAAATAAATATTGTATACGTATAGAAAGTTGGATTTATGTAAAATTGTATCATAAATATTTAGATGAATTCTCACAAATCTCACATACGAGGAAGGATCATTGTTATTTTTAATTAATTGAATATGAAATACTAATTAATTATTAAATAAGAACTGTACATTAATTTATATATCAACTATAAAACAGACCATGGAATAAGATTTTGTGATTGATTGTTGTTAGGAAATGATTGTAGACACCACGATTCTACAATATTTCCTGTCTAGAATATTGATTCCATATATACACGTATATACATACTGTAAACAATTTCACAGTATTTTAACAATTCTAGGGTTTTATTAGAAAAGAGATGTTGTAATTGTGTAACTTTCATTTCCACCATTTTTCAATGTTTTCTTTTGACGAACAAATTAACTGATAAAGATCTAATTGTATATGGATTGCGTGAAAAAATTTGAAGAAATTTCAAAAAGACTTGTATTTTTCAACCTTATCAATATATTTTTAATTCTATATGAAAATATACACCGGAATTCCCAAGTGGCAGAAGAAATTGTTTAGTAGACTCAGGGCCGGACTGGACATGGTGGAGATTTTTCCAGGCTCAATGGGTTTTTGGGGTCAAATGACCTTTTGGGACGATGGATAATCTATTAAGGTATTTGTTTTAACATCATCTGAAGAGATGTCTTTTCTCCCTATAATTTCCCTCAGGGCCAAGGTAAGCCAGTCCAGCCCTGACTAGACTCCACTAGACTAAAGAGATTTTTATTAAAAGTAGCTTTTAGTCTAGAATATTTGAATATTGTATTAATCGCCCCTGCTGAGACGAACCGAAATCGACACATATTTTGACTACATATAGTTGGATACGTTCTCTAAACAGACGGAGGTATTCGTATAGTATGTACAACCTAAATTGAATAGTTGACTTCAATTTTTAAAATGTTTTATGATGGTAGTTATAAGGGTCGCCATAAAACTGTCCCAACCATTTATCTTTATTTATTGGCCCTTAAAATATGCCCGAATGATGAACAATCGTTTGCTTCCATTCTGGTCCCAGTTAAGTACAACCCTGGACCAAAATCAAACAAATAGGTACTCGATTAAGGTCAGTTTTACTACTATCAGTAGTTGGAATTCTGTAAAAGGCCCTTAAAATAATTAAATATAGAAAATCTAATTATTCAATTCAAAATTGCCCAAACTGTACTTTCGGTCACAGTAACGAGTTGGAAAATGACTAAATAAATATAGGGCATGTTACTGCCGTTTTTAAGTTCTGAGGGAGCGAACCCTTTCACTTCCATTACAAACCCAAAGTTCTTCTTAGATAGGACGAGTAATATGTAAATATAGCGAGTCGAGAGAGAAAACTGATGGGTTTCGGAGAAAATATTGGGAAACTTGATTTCGTAGAAATATAGATCTTCACTCTTCAACTGCTGTGATTTATGATGAAATATTACAGATTTTCCTTCAGTGGTTCCGAAGTAAAATTTGCTCGCTCATATGGAAGTTTTCATTATAGAGGAGCTCGTTATATTAGCCCCGTATAGCTGTCCCGAAGTTATAGCAGCTTTTATGGAAATAGCCCTTTTTTAGTCAGTTCTTGTAGAGCCTTAGGGCCATGTGTTCTGAAATAGTAAAAATCCTTGGCCTTCCAGTTCTTGAACTTCCGTCTTTTTTCCTCTACAAACCATTATTACGAAACATTTCATTCTAATTAACAAAAAAATGTAAATAATGAGAAAAAAGTGTTGTTAATAATAATTAGAAAGGTATTTAAAAAGATTATTGTATGCAATACGCTATACAATACTATTTATCATTGTTATTTAATGAGTTTTTTCTTCTATTTTGTTGATTCAAATTTAAAATTGTTATTCAAAATAATAATAACAAAATAAAATCGTTGTTATATCCTGCATGCTCTAAAAATCATATTTTTAAGAAATGATATAAATGAATGTATTGAAAAATAGATTTCCTATCACTAGAGAGAAAGTCGTTTTTAAAATTAATAAAACCTAAAAACTATCATAATATAGACTTTTCTTTTCACATAAATATGTTTGTTATTAATCCGATCAAAATATAGATAGATGAATAAAAGAAAGCGTCACAAAGTGAGAGCATCTAGTTGGGTTTTTTGTGTGCCTTCTCTTTGTTAATAACAAGGTTTAAAAAAAAAACGATGAACTTTTTTTCAATAAAAACAACATTTAATACAATAATTAAAATAAAAAAAGTCAACAATAACAATAAAAAATGATCAACAATTATAACAAAATGAATTTGATAAAAAAAAAACAATGACTAAATCGATGAATTCTAGTAGCCTATCAGCCTTGCGTTTTCTGGATTAATGTTTGCTATGATGGTAGACGGTCTTATAAACTGGTACTTTAATTGGTACTGGTTTTGGAATAGGGATTTGTACATGTTTCTCAACTGGAACTGGTACTGGTTTCTCAACATGATAATGTACTTCCTTTTCAACTTTGAATGGTACTGGTTTTTCAACAGGTACTGTAATTGTTTTTATAACAGGAACAGCAATTGGTTGTGGTACTTTAATATGGACGGGATAAGGTTGTGGAACAGGAACGGCTACCGGTTTTGGTACTGGTACAGGAACAGCATGTGGAATTGGTACAGCAACATGTTGATAAACTGGAACGGGTACTGATTTATGTATTTCAACTGTATGTGAGATGTCATGACCACCATCATCGTGACCACCGTAACTGCCCGCATAACCGGCATTTACAGATGCGAAAGCGCAAAGGAGTGCTACACATACCTGGAACAAATGAAACAAAAAAGGCGCTTACAAACAATTCCACAAAAATCTTAATTTATCACAATTGGTGATTAATCATAATTAATTCTAAAATGAGACAATAGAAATGAATTGATTAACTTACGAAAGTATTCATTGTACACGGGCTTAATGTGTTGTGTACGTCAAAAGAAGATTGAAAACTAAATGCAGATGAAACTGACTGATGAATGAATTCGGCCAATTCAGACTTTATATAGTTGGTAATGTCATGGTACTTTCACTGCATCCCCTCTGATTAATTTTGCTGCATCTCGACTATTATAGATGGGGGCCTCCCATCGAAAATCCTACCTTTTATAAGATTTACTAGTTTTTTTCGCAAACCACACTAAAAACAAGACTCTCTTCTTTTGAAATACGCTAATTGACGAATTTTAGACTGATTTCTGAAAACGATAAATTATAATAAGACCGAATTTTGAGGTTTTATGCTTCATTTTCAGGGGCATTATTGGAGAATTTTTCTTATTGTAATGGAATTATTGCTGGGAGAGAAAAAAATGTATGACCCTCTAATAGAAATTTTAATGAATTCGAATTGTTGGTGAAATGTAAGAATGTCCAACTCAGCTATTTTTTTAAAGAGAATTGCTAGACCATGATTATTTAGATCGATCATACATTCTAACTATTAAGGTTTTTTTCTACGTTCTTTTCTGCTCTTCATCATCACCGTGATTGTAGAAACATAATTAAATTGACATTCACCATGATCGAGGTGAATTAGAATAGCTTAGAGTTCAATATCCTTAACAAGATTATTTCTAATTACATTGCGTAACGATACTACAACTATCCTTTGAAAACTGTTAAATTGACAGGATCTCCAAAATTTTAGGCCATCTAATTAACAAATATTTCGACCATAAAAACAAGTAACAATTGTTGCACATTTATTACATGTTAGAAAGTACCAAAGATTGATAATTAAAGCTCAAGTTTTATCTAACAGTGTTATCAAAATATTGAACAATTCGATAACAATTCAAACATTAAAAGAAAGCTATTTCAGCTGTTTTTGTTTAATTAATATTTTTGTAATTTAATTGATTTTTTTATCTGATTACTGGTCATCGCAATTAAAACGAATTTCTAATTTACGGATCGACTAGGAAAAAAGCTAAATATCACGACTTTTTGATTAAGGTTTCAATGATGATAATGATGATAGTCAGGATGGTTAGATCAATAACCGTTCTTGACATTGTAAAATTTCTCCGTCGTTGATTCGGTATAGAATATTTCATTTTCAGTGCATTCTAATAGAATGATTTCAATATTTTATTGCCTTTTATTTTAGCCTTTTTTTCTGTAAATCCATTTGAAAGGCATCCAGACCTGTTGTATACAAAAAAAAACAGATACAAAGGAATAATTGCGTTCAAATGATGAGGAGGCCCGCGCCCAACATTCACCACTTTTACCTCAATATAACATTGAATAATATTTCACTTTCACTGCTACAGTTCACATTTTGACACAGACTTTTGTTATGATTAGAGTTTCCACAATTAACGTCTATCATGAAAATAAACAATAGTTATTTTGGGTAATTTAAGAAATTTGCACTAACACGAAAATTCTCTAATCTTTAGAATTGAAAGATTTTTAAAAACCTGTTTAAATTTCTGATTTTTTTCTTCTCAATATTGACCATTTATTAGAAAGTTAATAATCCTGCTACATTGTAGCTAGACAGAAGAGAGAAAAAAAAAACAACATCAGTAACTGCCAGATTTAAATCAAAATGGATTTATCATTGTAACATTTAGGTCGTATCTCTAGAATTTATTTCGTTTCGTTAATTATGTCGATGTTTTCTAGTAATTGTTGAAAAAAAATATCCAACGTTCTTTCTTTGTAATTATTATTTTTAATGTAATAATGTTTTTATTGTTGTGACAAAATTCATTAAGCTTTCGAATTAATTGTTTTTAATTGTACTAATTATTATTATTATTACTGTTGAATGTTCTTTATTTATATTTAAAAAAATTGAATCTAAAGCAATTTGAAATCGTTTACTTAAAAAGAAATGAGGAACATTAAGGATTTTTGTCTTGTGGGAAAGTTGAAACCTGTTATCATTTATAATGCAATATTTTACATTTTTCAAATATTTATCACATATAGGTCGGTTGATAACAAACGAAACGTCTCCTGATTGATTACAAATTAAAGATATAACACCATTTCAAGGATTAAATCCGTTTTAAGTGAGATATTCTTGGAGACTTCAACGGTCGATCAACCGACGAAATGCAAGGATTTTGCTTGGTTCCCAAAAAATGTCTCTATTATCAGTACAATCAGTACAATCACCCTTGCAGTGCAACAGAGTCCGACGAATTTTGGGGCCCTTTTTCTAAAAATTTATATCAATCATTCCTATTTTAGAAAAATTGCAAGATCCTGCTGATAATGTTTGCAAAGTGTTTGCACAGTGTTTGGGTTACGAAACCTTCAATTGCAGAAGACAAAGTTAAGCCCTTTAAACAATCCAAAACTAGAAACTCAGCATGAATTTTTCTAATTTTAATAAAATAGTTGTCTACTTTAACAGACTTGTGTATAACTGGTAGTCTAGATGTATACCACAGAGATACCGCTTAAATGCATTAGTAAATATAGTGGGATTTCTATATAAGTCTGAGGTGAACTTTTTGCATCATTGCCTAGGGCTGGGCACAATCTTCGATATATCGACAATATCGTATATCGATATGACTTTGAAATTTTATCGATATATCGAATTATCGTTACGTCTTCGAGAGAAAAAGACATTGAAAATTTTGCCAACTCTATTCCCCATATGAATAATGATGTTTGAATGTTTAAAGGGATTTTAAAATCACCCTGTATGTTGAATCGAAACGTAACGTTGGTACGAAACAGTCATGGACGAGTCTGTTTTGTTCTTGATAACAATAATACGTACGGAACAAAATTGTATTTATAATGTCGTTTGTTCAATGATTGTTACAGATTTTCCAATCAGTTGTCTTCCAGACATTGACTCGTTAATATCAAAAATGTTCAATTCTAGCAATTTAATTAAAGAAAAGACCAGTGTCTCCGTGATTGTGTTTAGTGTAAGTGTGCGAGTCAAATTGCTTGTGAATTGTGAACAATTAGTGAAGTGATTTAGTGATTGTGTGGTAGCCGTGATCCAGTACCATCCATGATGATCAGTGTTGGGGAATGGCACAACCCTATCGGAGAGGTTCAGGAAAAACAGTAAGTGTGACATCGTGGGATAAGGAGAGATGACGCAGTCCATGAAGCCCTAATAAGTAGTAAGTGGTTGTTCTTTTTCTTCCTTTGTATCTCCTAACGGCGTTTAAATACCACCAGTACTAGAAACTTATTAGAAGTTGGTAGAATTATAGAAAATTTCTTATCAAAAATTTGGTATCATTTTTGATACTTTGAATTCCGAACAAACGAACGTATCAATTATTTTTTGCTACAAGTGATAACACTTGTTCAAACATTATTACGCACCAAATGTGTCTTTAGATCAATTATTTAGTCAATTTCTATTTGTGATCAGGTGCACATTGTAGTTTTCCTTTGATTGGTTTCTTTCTATTTGTAGAAACAAGAAACAATTAGATTAATTAGATGCAATTAATAAATGATGCACATTTTAATATAAAATTGCAGTTATTTTGCCGAAATTTTTCATTTTGAATTGAAATATTGTGACATAACAATACAAAACATAAGAGATAAGTTTTTTGTCTTTGATAACAAACCATACAAACGAAACAAAAATTATGTAATGCCCTTTGTACGACTTATTGTTACAAATTTGCTAATCAGTTCACTTCTAGCCGTTCACCAGTTAAGATCAAAAATCTTCAACACCGATAATTTAAATACAAAGAAAAGAATGTGTCCCAGTGGTTGTGTTTAGTGCGCGAGTGAAATTGCTTGTGAATTGTGAACAATCAGTGAAGTGATTTACTAATTGTGTGGTATGGCTGAGCCAGTTCCATCCATGATGATCAGCATTGGGGGACGGCACAACCCTATCGAGGAGGTTCAGGAACAACAGCATCATCGAAAAGATGACGGCAATCCATGAAGCCCTAAGTAGTAAGTCGTTTTTCTTTTTGCCCTTTTATATTTCGCAACGATATTGAGATACCAACAGTACTAGAAAGTTAGTGGTTGAAGTTTTCATTTATTTACGTATACTGCGAAGTATTAATATGACCATGTAATGTAAATAATTAAACTGGCAAGCAAGAAGACCAAAAATTGTTACACAAAAATTTCCTTGTCTCTGCTATCAAACTGTGTAGCAAACCACTCGTTCGCCCGGCGCATCCACCAATTTTCGTCCACAACACGACTCATCTATAATAAATTTCATCCCTTTAGTTGTAACAACAAATGATGTTAAATTTTTTTCATAATCAGCGGTTTATAACAATTCAAACAACAGTATTACTAATAAAACACAGATTTATTTATAACAATTAAAGCACATTTAAGTGTAACTGTAAAGTTTGTGACAATTATCACAGGAATGATTTGGCGGTAATCAAAGACTTTAGCAATTTATTCTAAACATGTTCAACGTCTCATGTGACTGTTTTCATTCTATTAAACCTATAACCACAAGCAGCAGCATTACTAGTCGAGCAAATAGTGCCCTCTATTTAACTAACAATAAGTACTTACCTGGGATGGGGAATGTTGGGGGTCATCCATCGAAAAGGCAGATTATACTTATTCGTCTATTTGTAATTTTCAATGGAATCTAAATAGTCGGAAGTCTGCTTTCGTTTTATTCAAAATAACAATATGACAGTGTATAGTGTAACAGTGTGTAGTGTAACAGTGTGTAGTGTAACAGTGTGTAGTGTTACAGTGTAATAATAAGAAAACAATTAAATTATAATAAGTAGGTAAGTAAGTTTTAGAAAATGAAAGAAGATAAGTATATTGTAGTTGTGATTTTTTTTAAATTAACTTTGAGCCCATTAATGTTTTTCTGTTTTAGAGCAATGGAATGGAACTATTAATTTATTAGCCTGTTAATGTTCCTTTTTATGTTTCAGAAATTTTCTTTCAGATCTACTACCATCCTCCACCAGTTACCTTTTGTAAATTAATCAGATTTAAGATTTTCAATTTTTAATTAAAAAAAAAAAAGAAAAACCAAGGAAACAAGTATTTGGTGAAATGGCTATAGTGGTGATGGGGTAGCTGATATTGTTTTCTTGATATATTTTTTTCAAATATATTTACAAATATCTTTTAAGTTTTGCATGGTAGCTTAATATTTATGGTACACAGTAGTGGCAATATTGGTATTCTAGTAGTATTGGTTTATTGGTTTTACTAACAAGTGTATTAGGCCTGAAGGGGATACCACTTGAAAAAAAAACGCACGCAGTGCTTTATCTCGTGGGTGGTGTGGAAAAAGGCATACACCGCCAACATTTGGTATTACTAGTCCTTCACACTTGGGGTTCAAAATTTTTGTGTTACAGTGCATGGACTCAACAAACTTTAACGATGACTTAGATGATATGGCAACATTAGCACTCATTCCTGCATTTCCTGGCATGGATATGGTGCCAAATTATTGAAAGTAGGTAGGTACTTGATTAAAATTCGTTTTTGAGATGTCTTATATTAATATCATTATTATTATTTTTTAAGGAGTATATAGTAATGGGCACTATAGCCTCGTATACCTAAGGGTGCGTTTATAGTAAACGCTACAAAGATAGCGTCGAGACCAGCGACGAAAACAAATACATGTATTTC